>JAYJMH010026212.1:0-43549 GCA_036873815.1 Phacellophora camtschatica
ATTGTGGTTAAAAATCGATCTTCATATCATATTACACTTTTAACAATCATTGAATATGCTCTCCCATGTCAAGTTCGCTGTCTCGTTCTTCTTCAATCGTTATTTCTTCATCCAGTTTGTTTCTTTTCTTGTTCTTTTTCTGTGCATTGTCGTCCATTTTATTCAATCTTTTAAATTTTTTATAAGAATTGCTGATATGGCCTTTGGTTTTTCAAAGAATAATTTCATCAAAAGTCGAAATTTTAACAGGGAATTAGTGCTCTGAATAGAGCTTTGCACGTGCGATCAAAAGCACACCTTAAAAACTTTAGGCGTGCGCCAAGGCGTGCACGTGCGATCGCACGCCTCAAACGTACAGGCCTGGTTATTGTTTGCTGAAAGTACTTTAAAGATTTACATATTTTTGTTTCAGTTAGCGATGAGTCTTCATAAATCATATCCAACAAAAAATCCATATTACTTCTGGGCTGTCATGAGCATTTACATGCAGGTATTTCATATATTTCATTTATGATTCATAAACTAGACTTTTAAGAGTCACATTTAACATATGTTGGCCCCAAAAAGTTCCCATTAATTAGCTATATGGAAATATCCCTAAGATTACAGATACCATCAGAGCAAAGCTCAAATTCATGGTGTAACACTTATAGGTGACATTTGGAGAAATGAAAATGAACTAGCAAGCAAAATACTGTTTTTGTTCCTTGACATAGAAAATTGAAACCTTGTTGACCTGCAGGGATTTTTATCGGCCAGCTTTTTTGGGAAGCACAAACGGTGATAGGACACAATGGACAAAGCTTGTTGATTATTTCCAACAAAATTTGACTGAGTGGTAGCATGTAGTTGTAGTAATTTCACATTAGCTTTTTGTTTCTTAATTTTGATGTTTTCGACTGCAGTCAAGTCCACAGAATTTACAATTATATCCTTCCAAGTCAACTCCGTACCCATGGTTATTTTATGAAATACCCTGGGGGTCATGCGTTTTCATTGGCTTACGAGAAGCAATAAGCATGGGAATCAACATTCGACTTAATCTTGAGAGATTGCAAAATTTGAATATGAAAAACGAACAGCGAAGAAAAATTCGAAAAATAAATTATTTTGATGTGGCATAAATTCCTTTCTTTTTCAGAGGCTCTGGGCCCCAGGATAACATACAAATTACATTAGGCAACTAAATACAAAACAAACACCGGGTGTCCCATAAAAAGGTAACGGATTTAATCAAGGCTAGAAGCGAAAATTTCACTCAAATATATCCAAAATAAATTTTCAAGTAAACCTCCATAATTAACTTGAAGATAAACACCCTGTTTGTTGATATCAGTGCATTGTGAGATGGAACCACAATTTTAATTTTGGCCTACGTTCTCAAAGGGTCGTGTTGTAGGATTTTCTAAGTCACGGCAGCGTTCCAGACAACATGCTTTGTTTTTTAAAACACTCCTGAACAATGATTCCAATTAAGAATTTTGAAAATCAGTTGTACATGACAAAATGTTTTGAAAACTAAAATGGCTGTTTTATTTTAGTAGATTTTTGGTAAAAATTCTGAAAAAAGATAAACCATTTCATAGTGGCTGCATCCATAAATAAGCGTTTATTTTTCAGTTTTCGGATTTCTTTCTGAGTGCGTTTCCAAGCATCATTAAATTCATTTCGTAAAACGCTATGGTTTAGGAGATCGAAAGGAGACGCAGTTTAAACGAAAATCCAAGCCTTTGTTTTTGGGTTGGAGGCAACTTTGAACTTTCAAAAATATTATCTCGACTCTCGATAAACAAACTAGGTATCAGAAGTTGACTACCGAAAAATATTTTAAAAATTGTTTCGAATAAATTTGAGTTAGACTGGCAGCGATAGCCTCGACCAATGCTGTTGCCTTTTTTGGGACACCCGGTATATCTTTAAACCAAAACACATATTATGCATCTGAAAACCTTTTTATGTAGACGACATAATGGAGGTTTGAAAGTATAACAAGTAAGCCCCCACATACTTTAATAGTAGTTTTAAAAAGAGGAAAGCATGGAATAATAAACAGAAATTAACACATTCTTTGGGATTTGGTGCTGGACTTTAAGAAAAATCCCAGATGTTCTTAACAGCTTCTTATACAGTTCTTGGATATCGAATTTCCACGAGAGATTTTCATCCATTTTTACTTTGGATACATTAGGTGGATCATTAGAGGAAATAGCTTTATTGGGGATTTTACGACGGATGACGGAAACGCGAAGCTACAACGGCAAATCTTCTTTTAAATAGTGACAATTGCGACCCTTGGTAATAACGCTTGCCTGAAAATACAACAGAAATAGATTACCTTGGAAGTTTTGTTTTCTCTTCACAATATGTCACAATATACAAACATCACAATAGGTGGCGTCGTGGATTTGTTTTCTTAGAATGGACCGTAAATTCAGCTCATTTCACGGCTGAACACTCAAAGGGATAACCTTCTAATCTCATTTGGTGATTCAATTTGTTCGTGGAAAGCAACATCAACTTTTACTTGAATAGTAAGTTATCAAAATATGTTTACAAAACAAAGTTTTGTGAGGTTGTCTTTTGCGTTTTTGTCTTATGTCGCAAACTGCCTATTACTAGATTTAGAATCTTGTGGTGTAAGTTTTAGAGTTATATATTTTGCAATTTGAATTCTCAGGCAATTACATCTGAGGATGAAAAGGCAATCAAAATGATGCTCCTTCCATTGGCCGAAAGAATGGTTTCGAAATATGTAAAAGAAAAGAAAATTGAAGCCGAGGCTGGTAAGATATGATTTATTTAAATTTCAAAATGATTTTTGGAGATTTGATTTTTGTAGATTGGGTTTGAATTTTTAATAATCAAATCAAATTCTCGTACATTTAATTTGATTTTTTTAAATTTTATTTTTGTAAACTTGGTATTTATTTTTAATAAGTAAGTAAATAGGTCGACTGCAACCGGATGTGACCTGAAGACTGCTCTTTCATTAGTAAGCGCTACTACTTTCCCTGGTCAGTTTTGACCACTCACCCGTGACCTCGATGGATGGACAGCTGAGTTGGCTGTGTATTTCATAGTTATAAGTTCCGACAGCTGGTCCCGAACCCGCGCTTTCACAGAGAGTTTAGCTTCGAAACACAACGCCATTTCGATAAGGCCACTCAACCTTCTTGATATTTGAAGTAACATGCAAATTTGCTATTAATTTTTAGAAGTTCAACTTTACCTTATGATTCTTGAGAAAGCAGGGAAATATGAAGAAGCACTGGAAATTTTGAAAGATGAATCAGAAGGTACTTAATTAAATTCAAATTTATTTGTAAAGGTATTAAAAAATACAAGTGATACCCTATGCGACCCAATGAAAGCACTGCTTAACGAGCCAGGGCCGCTTACTTAATACAACGTTAAAAGCTATAAAAATACAATCATAAATTACTTTTCGGCAAAAGATCAGTTAACATAAAGATATATTAGGAAAATAATTATAGTAAAGAGAAATCAACAATAGAAATAGAAATTATTTAAAAATATGAATTAATTATGTATTACTTAAATTACAATTATTAATTTCATTTATACATTGATAGTGTATGGTTGATTGTTTTTTTTGGCTGTGGAGATATTTAAAAAAAATATTTTTCCTTTGTTATTAAAACAATAAAGCTTAAATTTAAGCGCCAAAATTATTTAAAGCTAAAATTTTATCAATAATTTAAAAAACACACATATATATATATATATATATATATATATATGCTGAAACTTGAATTTTTAAGCTCTTTAAAAATATTCTTGGCGAATGGCCTGACAAGGTTTAGGAGTGTCGTAGTCCTCTTGTTAGAGGAGGCTAGTCCCCTGTCAGAAGAAAATTGTCCAAGCTGTCAGAGGGAAATTCCAATAATGCATAGAACTGAAAACGGTGTCTGAAAATCTTAAAACAACCATTGATTAAAATTTAGATTTTTAGAGATGTAATGGTGTGATTATTTTCCCCATTTTGTAATTAACTTGTACGTCAGGCTTGGCTGTTTATGGGGAGCTATAGCTCTTGCTTCCCTCCAGATTCTCCTCAAACGTCGAGGAGGTTTGCGAGAAGGTCTCTTGATTGCCCTCTCAGACAGGTAAATTGCTCTCCTCAAAGCTTGTTTTCAATCAATCTATGTTGTCTTTCTTGCACTTTCTGAATTCTATTTTTTAATTAATTTAATTTTTTAATACTTTCAGGCAGTGTCGGAAAGCTGATAAATGAAAAAGACGATACAATTGTCAAATACTTAGAAAAATTAGAAAATTGGCCTCAAGTGAATCAAATGTACAAAAAATTGCTGAAGGAATGGTATGCAGCTACTATTTTTTGCAAAAGTTTTTACTGCAACTATATACTGCATAGATACATCATTTCGAAGATCGCGACACCTTGTCGTAAGTGGGGCAAAGATGACCGTGTTTTGTGAAGCAATCAATATGGTATCGACTAAATCACGACCTTTCTGCAAAGAATCATGTTTTATTCATAGTTAAAGTTTAATAGTTCGATTCATATTAACCTTCTCAAATTGACTGCCATTCTTTCGACATCGTTTCTCTTTTTGGTTATCCCGCACTCTCTGAGAAGATTGTTAGGAAGGAATTTTAAATGGGAGATTCCTTTAAAACAGAAACAGAAACGACGCAAAAACGCGATAAATCTAATAACATTTTGTTGCTAATATTTCGCACTGGCATACACGGCTTCTTCAGAGCAGTTTATAGCTCTTTATAGAAATATTCAATATTCCTTGTTCTTGTTCTTGTTCTTGTTCTTGTTCTTGTTCTTGTTCTTGTTCTTGTTCTTCTTCTTGTTCTTCTTGTTGTTCTTCTTCTTCTTCTTCTTCTTCTTCTTCTTCTTCTTCTTGTTCTTGTTCTTGTTCTTGTTCTTGTTCTTGTTCTTGTTCTTGTTCTTCTTCTTCTTCTTCTGTCTTCATTTTATTTTATTTTTCCATTTATAATATACCCATTGTAGTAGTTAATGGTATTCTACAAATATATAAATTGAATATGTATATGGATATTGTGTGTTTTTTATTCTTTAAAGTGTATTCATTTCTTTTTTCAGCCCTGATCAATGGTCTTATTACACTGGATATTTGGATTCTGCTTTTAAACTGATTGAAAATAATTGGATACCATTGAATGAAGATGCTGATGAAAAGTAAATTGCTACAGTTGAATTCCGTTATCTCAAATATCCCTTGAAAGCTTCTAGCGTTGATTTAGCTTAATCACAATCACTATCTCGAACAAATTTTCGTTCCCTGTGAAATTTCGAGATTCAACTGCAATTTTATTTCGTTGTTTAGCTGTCACTGATAAATATTCTTCACAACAATTCATTATTTTTTCCCAGCAAGGAGTTACGTTTCATTTTTCTTCCCCGTTCAACATAACACTTTCCAACGAGAATTCACAGGAAATTTCATTCTTTTTTCCCAATGGAATATTGCAGTATTGCGGATAATATTTACCCCTGGTAGCTGTATACAATACAAGAGTCATGAAATAACTCTCTAAATTTCCTTCTATCTTGTTTTCTTTCAACTTATTCCTTTCGTTCTTTCCGGGACTATAATATCACAGCAAGAAGTATCCGGGACTATAATATCCGGGACTATAATATCACAACAAGAAACATCCAGGACTATAATATCCGGGACTATAATATCTGGGACTAGAATATTCGGGACTATAATATCACAGCCTGCTACAACAATAGATACAAACAAAGGTTCGGATTCAGGATGAGTTCAACTGTGATTAACAGAGGCGAATTTTGTAACAATAGTGAAATTGACACACTGGTTTCAAAGCAATTATCCCTTGAGCACAAAGCGAAACTCTTACAACTGAAAAATGAGAACATTTCCTCCCCTACATTGTTGTTTTTCGTTTTCCAGTTGAGAGAGTTTTGTTTTGTTCTCGAGGGATAATCAGTTCGAAACTAGTGTGTCAATTTCACAATTGTTGCAAAATTCGTCTCTGTTATTGTGAGTACGACAATTAAAACAATTGAATTTTAAATTTAAAGAATTAATTTAAGAAAAGTTGTGCTACCATGGGGCATCAGAACGCTGTTTTTTCCAAATCTGAAACGAGATATAGATGGTTTTTTGTCACCGTTTAGAAAAACAAGCTAACTATTTTGAGCAGCGGAGAAAATTTGTTATATTATAGTGACAGTAAGAAAGCACTCACAGAACTCACAAAGAGTATTTGAGACCTAATATTTAGAAAGTAAGGTTCACAAAGAAAGGTATCTGAGTTGCACAATTGTTGTTTGGAGAGAACTTCCCAACCCTGTCGTCATACTCAAACTCATCCTAAATCTAAACCTCCAGCCATGAATGTCATAGTTACGCAGCAGTATTTTAGATTCTCTATTTTGTATAAAGATCCACATTTTAAGATGCACTGGAAATTAGCAATTCTTTCATTATGCTCGACATTTTCGTTTCAGTTTTCCTGCTGATAATTCATTGGAATCAATAAAGAAATTTTTAGACATACTGTTAGAAGAGAACAATCAATTCCGAGGAGCGTACTTAGCAAGGCTTGAATTGCAAAAAAGAATTTCAAACTCTTCAGGTTTGTTTGTTTGTTTTGCTTGTTTTTTTGTTTGTTTCTTTTGTTTTTCTTTGTTTGTTTTGCTCGTTTTTGTTGTTGTTTGTTTTGTCTGTTTGTTTGTTTTGTTTGCTTGTTTTGTTTGTTTGTTTTGATAGTTGGTTTTGCTTTGTTTGTTTTCTTCTTGGTTTTGTTTTGGGTGCAGAAGTTTTGTGTATGCTTGCAACCATGATTTAGTTGTACAAAATGTGCCTGCAACGAACTACCTTTATAGTGGTGCTGATTTTCGCGGCTATTAGTTTTAGTAAATTTGGCGAAAAATCGACACATGAGCGAAACTATTGTACCCCCGAAAAGTCCAAAAAATGAAGTTAGCAAAAATAAATAGCCGTCAATTTTTTCATCTCTCGATATATTTTAGAAGTTTTGGATCTTAATTTTTTATTTATTTTGAAACTCGCAGAAGGCATTAAGAAGGTCGATCGCGAAAAGTAGTGCACGCGAAAATTAGTAACAGCAAGGTATTTTGTATTTCAGGTCCAAACTTTTTCCACAGGTGTATGGGAGAGTGTGTTTGATGTTTGAAAAGGATTTTCATCAAATTGAGACTTTCCCATCAAATGCAATGTTACATCAAATTTCTTTGCTCTGTCTAAGAAGCTACACTTGTATTCGAAGTATCATAAAACATTTCAAAATTTTAAACCTGCAAGATTTGTCTGCTGAATCTCACTGAATCTGCTGAATAAGGGCCAAGTAATATAATCTCATAACTGAAAAGATTTTTCTGAAATTATTGCTTTGTTCTTCACAGTAACTAAAATAGCAAATAAAAGTATCTAATTTTTTAAATCTGCAAAATCTCTTCCAACGTTAGATTTTGGAAAATTTCCTGCGACCATTGGTAACATGAAATTGCATTCTTTTCCCCCAGTGGAAAATTCCAGCAGTGTAAAGATTATTTACCCCCCCCTCCCCCTGCGCACTCGCATTTG
This sequence comes from Phacellophora camtschatica, assembly GCA_036873815.1. Taxonomy (NCBI): domain Eukaryota; kingdom Metazoa; phylum Cnidaria; class Scyphozoa; order Semaeostomeae; family Ulmaridae; genus Phacellophora; species Phacellophora camtschatica. Next base: position 7,599 of record JAYJMH010026212.1, read on the forward strand.
AACTCTTTCTGGATCAAAACCTCTCTCGCAAAACATTACAGATTTTTAAATATTGAAACATATGGGCCTGGCATAAGAACTGTTGAAGGTTCCTTGCAACAGTCACAAGTGCGCATCTAGAGTTGAATGTCCTTATCCAAGTGCGCATTCGTATCTAGAGTTGAATGTCCTTATTTGTTGCAGATTTTGGAACAATATGAATATCAATTTCAAAACAATTAGCCATCAAAGACAAAACGAATTTACTCAAGCAGAAAATCAAAACAAACAAAGCCATGTTGAAATAAGCTAGTTATGTTGTTTCTCAATTGAATGTTTGTTTTTCTTTCAGATAACCAAGACGAAGTCCTCAAACAGCTTCTACTTTATTTTGATAAATTTGGATCTCGAAGTTGCTGTTTCAATGATCTCAGTCCGTACATTGATGTGTTAAATGAAGACAAAAGAAATGAGGCAAGGGAAATGTCCATATTTTTGTTAATTAACGGCAAGGACGCTTGTTATTAAGTTATTAGGAAAGATAATGGTCAATTAATAGGGCTTGTTTAATTGGTGAGGTTTTAGGCTCAATTCATAGGCGACACAATTTTCGAGTCAAATTTAATGATCTCAATTACTTTCCTTTCCTAAAGACTTTCCTTAGACCATTTAGCATTACGCACACTTTCAATTTGAAAGATACATATTTCGACTCACTTTCAATTTGAAAGATACACATTTCGATTTAAAACAATAAAATTTCAAAAAATGTAATTTTAAACAATTTAAAAATTACTGGCTAGCAGCAAACACATTTGGTAGTGTTCTAAGTAATATTATCTTCGTTAGAATCCTTAGCATTTTGTTTTTGGGAAACCCGGTACATGAATTAAATCAATGATAAATCCATAGATCGTTTGAAGCCACGCGTCAAGTTTTAGTCGGACTCGACTCAAGTTTTTTACTCTATTGACAAGATAGCCAAGTTATTAAGTCTAAGTGAAGTTTAACATGTAAGACAGATTTTGGCTCCTTTTGTTGTGGACTAACTTGGTATAGGTTGAATTTGTGCGAGGTATGAGGTTTGAAGTGAACCTTTTGCTCAAGAATTGCATGCTTGAACGTGAGTAACTGACTTTCCCTCGATGCTTAATTTATTCTTATGCGTGGCTACAATTTTCCGAATGAAATTTGCTAGTTTTGGTAATTGAAGCTTACACGATAATCTATTTGTAGGCAACTTAGGATTTTGGGTAGAATGGAAGTTGCTAAATTTTCAGCCAAAATTTGGAGCTCAATTTGCTTCAGTGTTTAATACTGGATTGAAAAAAGTAACAATTGAAAATAGTATTGGGTATTTGAAAATAGTATAATTGAAAAAAGTACTGGGCTTAAACAGTCCCATTTGCGGCCACAGTGCGGCACAAAAGCTTGCTCCAATTGCAATTTATGAAAAATTGCTTATTTGTCTCTTGTACGCTGCTTATTTTTTAGAGCAACTTCGGTACAGTTGCTTATAAAGCAGTTGCTTATAAATAGATAATAAGTAAATGATAATAAACATATAATATAAACATATAGATAAATAAATAAATAATCGTGTAGATAGGATTTGCTTGTTAACTGTAAACGGGAAACGGGAAAAAGTACTGGGCTATAAGTGTGAACGGGAAAAAGTTAAACTTTAAATTTTGAAGTTGCTGCTTTACCAGTTCTTTTTGTTTATAAATATTGTTTTTCTCCATCGAGTAGCTGATAAAAGAAATTGATGAAAAACTAATGCCAGCTTCTGATGATGCTACGAATAACGAAAAAGTAAGGCTTTCATTTTCATTTCATATGACTAACCTGCTAATACTTGAATAATTCTCACCCGTGTGTATTCAGTATAGAATAATAACATATGCTTGAGTAATTCTCACCTGTGTGTATTCGTAATAGAATAATACCTAATACTTGAATAATTCTCAAATGTGTGTATTCAGTATAGAATAATAACATAATACTTGAATAATTCTTACCTGTGTGTATTCAGTATAGAATAATAACATAATACTTGAATAATTCTCAACCTGTGTGTATCAAGAATAGAATAATACCTAATACTTGAATAATTCTCACCTGTGTGTATTCAGTATAGAATAATAACATAATACTTGAATAATTCTCACCTGTGTGTATCAAGAATAGAATATTAACATAATACTTGAGTAATTCTCGCATGTGTGTATCTACCAGAAAATAATATTTGAGTTGAATTCTCACCCGTTGTTGCAGTCTCCCACGTAACTCTCTAATGACTTTTAGGCGATAATTTCATCTAATTATAAAAAATATTTTTACGCAATGCAAAGGAACAGACACCTTCCAAATTTATTTCAGGCCGAGATTTAGCATGTAAAGGTTTCTTTTGCTCATTCTTGTTCTGATTGCGTTGTAATTTTTGTTTTCTTAGATCAGAGCTCTTCAAAGGTATACGTGTAAAGAATGCATTGAAAGACAACTAGGATTTCATGAACACTTGAACCAGAAAGATAGGCTTGAAAAGGCAAAGGCTTTGATGAAGAGGCACAAAGAATGCATAGACTACGGTAAGTCATGAGCATGACTATGTTTTTTTTACATTTGTTCCTAAATCAGTATTATTTAGCCTGTAAGAACTGTTTCCTAGGGCAATACGAGAAAATATTAACCCGAAGCCGTGAGTACAAACCGAGCTTTTTAGGTTTTGTACAGAGGCTGAGGGTAATAATGCTGAGTAAAGTACAGTTATTGCTGAATTAAAGGCTAAATAAAGTACAGTATTAGATTGAAATATCAGACTTGAATGGATTTGATTTGCTTGTACACTCGGCTTGACAGAAATTTCAATGTTTCGCTTCTGTTTATAAGAAAGAAAATTTTAGCGTGAACAGGTTAAAAGTGTTTGTTTATTTTTAATGCATTTCCTTCTTGTTTGTAGTTTACTTTTAATTTCAATAGTTGAACCAGCTTTATCTAATCCAGATTAAATTTCTACCAATCAAATGCATTTGATCTGTTGGATTCACCAATTAGAATGCAGCATTTGATAACCTGGATTGGTTTAAGCTGCTTTAACTCTCAAGGATAAATGACGCTAAATTTTTCATTTGTGTTTTAACTGGAGTTGTCAAACTACTTAGTAAGATTACTTTTCTTTTGTTCCAGGTAAAGATTTTCCTGCAACGGATGTACAACCCGTTGACACGTTAGCATTGTTGGCTGCTTACCTGCTTATTCATACCGAAGGAAAACCAGGTATTATTCTTGAATTTTGAACACATCAATAAACATTTTTGACTCATTCCCTGCTCCTCCTTTCATCTTTTTATCTTTTTTAATGCATCAGAAAGTAATATTATGATTGTAGATTACCATAATTATTTGATTATTCAAAAGTCAGCTTCCCTGAGAGTATTATCTTAAAAAAAAACATGAGTATTATCTAGAAAAGTTAACTTATATGAAATTGAACATAGGTATGGTCGTACAATAAAGAATTCTGAATGTTTGTAATCAATGTGTTGTCTTTTTTACTGAATCCGACAGCATATCAAAGGGAGGTTTATTCGATTTCTGTTTTGGCAAAATAGCGAGGGGCTTATTCGAGAGGGGGGCTTATTTGAGATGGGGGCTTAATCGAATTATAACGGTAAGTGGAATTGAAGTACTGGGTGATCCAAAAAATGTTTACCTGTTTGATCGCCTGTTTAAGAAAAACCACTGACTCGATTTGCATGATCCAAACTGTAACTTATCAGGCAGAAGCTAACTTAGATAAAAAAAACAAATTTTCTGATTTTTTAACCATTAAAATCTCGAAGCTGGATGATTTCCTGAAGATTTTAAACTTGCTAAATCGTCAAAACGCATTGAAATCAATGGATAATTTTGATTTGCTTCCATTTTTAGTTGTTTTTTTTTTGTGGGTCTTATGCTATTTCATTGTTTACATAATATCAACTTCTGGGCTAAATTGTGGTCTTTAATTTCTCTAATAACGGAAAATAACCATTGATTTAGCGTGATAAAATTTCCCGATTCTTTAAATTGAATCATTTGCGCACTATTTTTTGTGCACAAATGATTCAAATCTCATTTTTGTACTGTGTGAATTGTTTACGTATATATATTTGTAGATTCTCAAGAGGCGGTTTGGCACATTCTGTTGATTCTGGAAGAGGCTTCGAGACACAGTGCTTCAAACCATGAATTTAAGCTTATCATGATGGAAATTTATTCTTCATTAGGTAATAAGGCATATTTTGTTGTTTTTGTTTTTGTCGGTTATATGAGTATTTGTATAGAAAGATTATTTGTTCAGCAAGAATATTTATTTGTAAAATATCAAATCTTGAAGCACAAATTCAACCTTTTCTGGAAGAATCTTTTTTATGTTAACGAAGCTTGAGAGCCATAGTGGTTTTTTCACACAAACTCAAACCGTCCTTGTTGTCATAAATCTTTTTTCTGTATTTGCACATGTGCTGTATTCGCACATTTGCACATTTGCAGCACATTTGATGCTTAGCATTTCTGCTCTATTTGTACGTCTTCTTTACTTCTTTTACAATGTTTGCATTAGGGGCTTATTAAGTCTTTCAAAACCGTCACATCAACAGGAATTAATATGACTATTGTATTTGAATTCAAGGTGCATTTGGACCATGTTTGAAATTAGCTGAAGAATTGGAAATCAAATATATTATGCTGGATACATTAGGGTGAGAATTTAACTCAAAGATTGTATTATTATTCTCTGCCAGATACACACGGGTGAGATTTTAATTCAAGCTTAGTATTATTTTTTGTTTTGAGTACACACAGGTGAGAATTACTGAAGTATTGTTATTATTCTGTTCTGGATATACGCAGATCAGCGCGTAGGAATTGGTACTTTGTCTGGTACACTTTAGTGAACATTTTAACTTATTATTATGATTTTAGAATTTACTTGTGTGAAAATGTGGCTATTATTGTTTTTGAATTTACTTGGGGGAAAATTTGACTATCATCTTTTTGAATTTACATTGGTGAAAATCTGGCTACTTTTATTTTTGAATTTACTTAGGAGAAAATTTGGCTGTCATCATTTTTGAATTTACATTGGTGATAATATATTTAATAAATTAGTACTATACGGGTAGGGAATGGTACTGCTCTTTATAAACTCAAGTGAGAATTATACTAAATATTTCCTGTTTGTTGGATACATTTTGGTAAGAATTTATACTTTGGTTGATACACACGGTGAACATTAAAGTTATCTTTACTGATAATACAAGCTATTTTCCTATTTGCAATTTTACTGTTAGCATTTTAAAAATAAATTTTTGCATGAATAAAACGTTTGGGAAAGATTGAAAAAAATTATTTTTGAAGTTTATTTTTGAACTTCATTAATTTCTAGATACAAAATAACGAGATTTGCACAACCACTTGGTCATTTTCAATCAGCATCTAATTTCTACTCTGCAACTCTAAAGTTCTTTCACGCAAACCAGAAAGACGTAAGTTAGATTTGTTTCATTATGTTCAAAAAATCTAAATTTGTTTTATTGAGCGTTTTTATTTAAGTATGGCTTCTTTGTGATTTTATTTTATGCACAAAGAAATGCAGCCCAGTTTTTATTGTCCAACAATGAAAATATCCCTTTATGTCCCACTGCTGTTACGGCATCGCCCATAAGTAAGTAATTAATGAACCATATGAAATTCCATAATCTTATTTTGTGATTGTTACACTCTTACATAATAGCTATGATTTAGTCTGATAACTGATGATTAAAGAGAATGAACGGATACATATTCAGCTCATCTAAAAATAACTTCAAACTCTATTCAAATTACACAGTAGTGATACCAATAATCTCGCGGATTGTCTAATGCCATAGGCGCTTTTAAATTTGATTGGCTACCTATTTTTTTATTGAAAGGAAGTACACGTCACTTTATGGCCTGTCTCTGTATGAGGAAAATGGAATGAGATAAAATATAAAATACCTCACCACATGAAATTAGTACCACAGCTATTTAACCCTTTCACACCGGGAAGGGCCATAAGTGGTCCATTGCCAAACAACGTAAACCGCCACATTTCCAATAGGTAAGTGCAGACATAACATTACATAAATTTCTGATATTTCAACATATGCTGATCCCTTGAATTAAGTTGGTTTGTAAGTGCTACCCCATGCAAAATAAATTTAGATGAGATTTCCCTGTTGAGTGGAAAAAAAATCCAGGTGTAAAAGGGGTAATGTCCATGAAATTAACACGAAACCTCAATTTGCATTTGCATTGCAGTAATTAACAATATCAATTTTACTAATTTCGGGTAATAAGGTATTTTAAAATGTTTTGTATTTTTCTCATAATGGTTAAAGCGAGTTACATTTGTGTTTTTTTTTCAGACTCCTGAGCAAATTGTGGCTGCTTATAGATATGGAGCATTTCGCAAGGTATGGAGCATTTTTCAACGCTTTTAGAATTGTTGATGATGAATTTGTTAGTTCATGATTCTTCTTGTATTTACTACCGGTTGTCCTGAAAATCTTGAAAAAAAAGAAAATCTTGCTTTTATATTATTACTTTTTTATTGTAAAGCATATTAAAAGCTTTTTTATTATGCTTTTTTATTTTAGTAATATATATATATATTTATTATGTCTCGAAAAAAGAATACCATAACTTTGCTTCTTTTTGCGCACTTAGGGGCCGTCGGCAATTGGCTTTTGTTTTTTTTTTCAACGGAAAAGTTCCGTTAAGGGGGGGAAGGGTCCAAAGAGGGTCCCATTAAAAAACGTAAATCTTAATATTTATATAAATTAATTGGATACAGTATATACATATACTTCAGCAAAATAGATACTTACGGACATATCAAATCAAAAGCCCATAACCGTCGCATGACCTTTCAATTCGGAAATAAAATTTCCCGTGTTTTCGCTCTGGTTGGCGTTTAGACAGTTTCCAAACTAGGTTTAGAATTCATCACGACAAACAAAATGTAGAATTGAGGCGAAGGGCTTACCTAATTGAAATCAGGGTTTATTTGGCTGGGGCAAAATGCCTGAGAATTAAATGAGTCATCAAAGATTCTGTTTTTTCAATGATTGAAAGGTTTGTGAAAATAATTTAGAGAGAAACAAGCCAGGAAAACATTATAGATGTATAATATTGTAAATAATTTAAACTATACTGTATTTTATTCCATCGTCGCATATACTACTTTTTGAACTTCCAAGAATACGTTCCGTTAAGAGGGGGGGGGGGGGCTTAACGGAACCTTTCCGTAAAAAAAAGTCAATTGCAGACGGCCCCTCGCGCAGGAAAAGGGCCAAATACTTTTAAGCAGAAAAGTTCCTTTACTTTTGTTTTTTACATAATTTGCTCTTTGTTAGATTCCTGAAATCTTGGAATTCAAAGACAGGCTGAATACGTCAGTTCAATTTTCGTTGGTTTTGTTTGAAAAACACCATCTTGACCTTCTTCAACACGAGAATTGGTAAGTATTTGTTATGGGTTAAGCACCTGCGTTGTTTGACGAAAAAAAAATCATTTTATGATACAGAGTTGGGACATAAACGTTTATGCTATTAGGCATCAAACTATTAAACTACTTAACTTCTCCACACTTAGGGGCCGCCCAAAAATCTGCTTGTGACTTTAAATATTATTATCTTGCCAGTTTCTTAAATTTTCAGAAACAATATAACCTCAATGCACACGTCGCTTCGATCTAGAGCTCTGCTTGTGTCTAGAACTCAACCCGTCATTTTTTCAGATAAAGATATTTGTTTTTAATTTTTGTACTAAATGTATTATTATTATTTTAACTGATAAATAATTGTCAATTTATTTATAAATTTTTTATTGCAATTAATTTAATTTAATTAATTTTTAGCAAGGAGGATACACGGAACGTGATTAAAGAAGCCAATTTACTTGTTTCCTGTCCTTCGGCTGGTGCGTGATTTTTAATTCTTAGCTCACATTTTTATTTGAAACTTATTGTTTTTGTGACTTCAGGCCCTAGTTACACGATGTTGGATCGATTCTTACTTCGGAATAGCAAGGGTAGATTGTTTTAACGCGAAAGATTAAAGTCTTGTTCATAATAGTGTGTTTTGCGATTGCGGGATCAAATCAAATCAAATCAAATCAAATCAAATCAAATCAAATCAAATCGCTCTATCAAATCAAAATAAGCAAAGAAAGCAACATTTTGTAGTTTTATTTGACGTAATTTTCTTGGTTCCGTTAAAAGGCGTGAAGTATATTCCTTAGAGTGAAATATTGTATTCTTTTCTGACTGTTTCCATCTCACCTGAAGTAAAATTGCTGCACTGTCTTTGCGATTACACGACCCTGGTTTGCTTTGCTTTGCAATGCGTCAAATTGTTTTTTCTTTGTGCACTGGAGCATGAAAATGATGTTTTGATTGATTCTGTCTCCGTTTCATGCAGTTACACAAAACCAAACACCAAACGCGATTTGTTTTTTATTCACGAGTAGAATGGCTTTGATTCCGGAAACCGAAGTGCATGGCTTTCGACTGCCTCGGCGTGAAGTAAACTGCAACGTTTCTCCGAATTAAAGAAGCAACCGGAGTGAACCTATTACGTTGTCGTATCGTGTAATTACGTTGTCGTATCATGTAATTATGTTGTCGTATCGTGTACAGTTAAATTTCTTGTCTACGGTAATAACTTGATTTGTTTCCGTGAGGTATCGGCCAAGAAAAGTTGTTCACATAAATAGACGGGAAAATAGAATAGAGATCACAGTGAGCCAAAGTTGGCTTGTTGAAGAAGTCTACTTGTGGTTTTATTTTTTTTTAAATTGCTAGTCCATTGGTTAGTTAAGTAATTAATTTTGGTGATTTAATTTACTAGTTTTTATATGATCACATGATGCAGAATCAATAGTTTGTAGAATGTTTTAACATTCTTTTAACAGCTACTCACTTTGACGGTCTCCTGGATAATAGAGATTTCAACGTTCTAAATTACTACGATATCCTATCAAGGTATATTTGTAAAATTTATATTTGTTTACTTTGATGTTTGTTTACTTTCATGTTTTTTTACTTTTATGCTTGTTTACTTTTATGTTTGTTTACTTTCATGTTTGTTTACTTTTATGCTTGTTTACTTTTATGCTTGTTTACTTTCTTGTTTTTTTACTTTTATGCTTGTTTACTTTTGTGTTTGTTTACTTTCTTGTTTGTTTACTTCTATGCTTGTTTACTTTTATATTTGTTTACTTTCATGTTTGTTTACTTTCATGTTTTTTTATTTTTATGCTTGTTTACTTTCAATGTTTGTTTACTTTTATGCTTGCTTACTTTGATAGTTGCTTACTTTGATATTTTTTTACTTTTATTTACTTTTACAATTGTTTAAATTTTCACGTTTGTTAATACTTTCATGTATGTTTACTAATATTTTACTTCCATATTTTTTGCTTCTATTTTTGTTTGCTTTTCTTCTTAATTTTTTTTGCAACTGACCAGCTATTTATTTTTTGCTATTGAGCCGAAATTTAAGAGAGCATTAAATAATTTTGTGAATGAAAAGATTCAGGCCTGAAGACGACAATGCAGTTTGTCACCCAAACGAACACATTTCACACCCTTCAATGCAACCAAGCAAATCATAATGAGAAAGACTGCAATGCTTTGCTTTCTTAGGTTATTTCGATTCGACTTAGTGCATTTAAAAGTGTGAAATGTATTGTTTCCAACATCAAATTGCATTTTGCAAATTGTCCTTTGCTAACTGATTGTGTTAAATGGTTTTTTCCCTTATGGAATGAAGTAACACAAAACGAGCTTCGAATATTTACAGAGGTAGAGATAATTGTAGACCTTTTTTACTGCGGAAGAGCCATGCTGTTGTTCTTATTCATGAACCTTTTTTATTTATATGTTGAAACAAATAAAATGGGTTATTTTTCGCATGTGTTTTCTTTTAATAGCTTCTTTCTTCTGCTTTCTTCCATAAGTTGGTTAACTTTATCCCCTTGAAAATGTAAACGTAGGACTCATTTGTTGACTTTGACTTCTTCGATTGCTTATAATTTCGGTGTTTCTAATTTCAATTCTCCAAATATTTGATTGCATTTATTGAAAGTGTACTCTACATTTCAGGAGACCAACGGAGCGGCAAAAGCAGTTATCTTTCACACAAGAAGTATGTAAACAAATATTAACATATTCCTTAATATTGTAGTAACTTTGTTAACTTTACTACCGCGTGGACGAAAAATAACTGTTGAGGCTTTTTAAAAATAACCTAAACTTGATTTTCGTATGAATTTCAAAAATTTGTTTTTTTCCAGCATAATAAGGACCAACTTAATTTTATAATCTGCCATTATTTTGGTGAAATGAACGAATAATGACGTAATTTATGCTTTAAAAACCTGATTTTAAGCTATGTCTTTTTAAAACTTTTTACTTTAAGTGAGAAATGTACTTTCAAGTTTTTAATAGAGTATCTGATATTTCTGTATCCAAATTATAACTTTTGTAACCATATTAAATCAAGAGAACTTGCTAACTGATTTATCGATTTTTAGTGACAAACTTATTGCATGCATACAAACCTGGTCACTTTTAAAATGGCCTATGAGTTGGAGAAATATTAAACATTGCTACAATTTATTTAGCCCTTCCTGTTCTTGGCAACGCTAAAACAACCCTGACTGGTTACATACTCAAATTTTTTGAATATTTTATAACGTCTGAAATTTGTGTGGTCCACTCTGTATAAAGCTATTAGAATGTTTATAAACTGATATTACCCCGCGAGACAAATTGTGCTATTTACTTGTTTGTTTTGAAGGTATTGTGGATTCGATATCGATGCTTAACATTGAGGCTAATTGGAATAGCTCTTGCAATTGATGGAGAAAACAAAGATGGACAAGTTAATAACGGTGCTTGCAATACCGTGAAAGAGGGTACGATAGATGATCTTGCGACTGTCATCAACCAAATTGAAGATATTTTAAACAAGGCAGCTGAGGGAGTCAAAGAAGAAAGAGAGGTATATGTTTAAAAACAACAGTTCTTAAATTGCGTTTTCAACGAATGAAAATTTATTTTATCATACTTTATTTCAGCCCTTTCACCCCGGGTAGGGCCATGATGGCCCGTTGACAAACGACGTAAAACGTTGTATTTTAAGGGAGTAAACGCGGACAGGAACGTTATGTTGATTTCAGATATTTCAGCGTAAGTTTATCACATAAATTAAGTTGGTTTGTATGTACTACACTTGCAAAACGAAATTTGCGTAGAATTTGCCTGTTTAGCAGAAATAAATCCGGGCATGAAAGGGTTTAACGGAGGGCATCTTTAGCATCCTGAAAGTCGCCATTCGACAACGTTTTGCAGCACCAATCAAATTGTATGAACTCAAAATAGAGCAGTTTGATTCGCCGGCTAATCTTTTTTCTGAAACAAAAAATGGAAATGTTTGATGAGAGTGAAATGAGTTGCTAGTTGGTGTCAATTCATGAGTTGCTAGTTGGTGTCAATTCATAGCGGCTGTTGTGGCCAGTCTAGGGATAGCTTTACAATTGTTTTTTTTTTGCATGGCAAGAGTGTTAAGAGTTTGCCCGAAGGAAAAGGGGAAGGGAAAAATAATAAATGGAAGGGGAAATGGGGGAAAAGGAAGAAAGAAACAGGAAAACGGAAAGTAGAAAGAGAATAAGCAATATGCCTGCCGTAGATGTTGTGAAGCAAATTATACACCACTTTGACGAAAGTGCGTTATTATGGATTTATTCAAAATTTAGCTTCGTGAGATTTTAGACTTAAATTTGGATTCCTTATACAAAACTAGTTAATGTGTGAGTTTTCAAACGCCTATCATTAGCTGCTAAGTTTTTGTTAGGATTTAAAGTTGTGATAATTTGTGGGATTTTACCTTGAAAAATGTTTTGCGGTCTAATCCCCATATAATTTTTCAAGGTTTTAATGCTGCTAAAATTATCTTATTTGAGATAGAATAATGAAACTTTACGGATTGATTAACTTTTCAATTCCCAATTCGAATCTCAAGTAAAAAAATTAAACATCTCAGGCAACAAATTTCTAGAATAAAGAATAGATTTCACACTTAAATCGACGCGCTAAAATCAAAATAATCAGAGAAAAATTATTTTGTTGTTTTGTTTTTTGTTTGATTTGCTTGACTGTGACGAAATGTGTGACATCCATGTTTTTGTGATAAATTATATTGTCGTGTTTATTTCTGAATTTTTTGTTTTGCAAAATGTTTGCTCACCCTACCTGTCTAGAGAATGTTCCTCACTTAATTATCTTCATACTGTAAAACCTCACGAAGAAGAGTCACCTATTTTTTGAGCATTCAATGTGCAGTACCCTAAAGACTCGCATGTAAGAACCACAACTTTTAAAACCTTTGCCCTAAAAGTTTCACCACAAATTCCTGAAAAATGCTGTAATTTTGAAGAGCCTAGAAAAGATTTTAAAAATCAATAAAAAATAACGTTATTTTTGCACCTACATTTGAGCATTTTGAAACTTTATATGCCCCAAAATTAAGAACTTTTACTAGGCTCACCCTCAAAACATAAGGTTCTTATATACGGATTTTCACTTTATGCCTTTATTGTAAAACTATAAAGCTGCTACGTGAGGAAATATTGGTGGCATATTTAGTATTTTAGTTGAAATAGTTAACAGTATTGTTCAGATAGCCTGTGATTCCGATATTTCATGGTCCGGAAAAGTACATTTTCCATTTTCTGGTAACTTGATTGCCCCTGGAAATGCAAATGGTATTCACTCGGCAATTTCACCTCGTCTCGCAATTCAGTCGGCAAAGTTGAGCTTACTATTTATAGGCAAATTTATAATTTTTCTCTGAAACGTTGTCATGACACCCCCTTTTCGTGACAATCGTTAGAGGCCGGCCCTTGGATGATTATTAATTTTTAATGTTCTTCTTTGCGGGGTTTTACTGATGTGCTCTTTTTGTTTTCTAGACTGATTCAACATACTTAATCCACGGGCCACCAAAATCAAGATGGTTGAATTATATCAGCAATTCAACCCAAGTGCCTGTTTTAGCGATTGCAAGAATTTCGGAATCTGTACATAGCTGCAATGGTGAGTTTAATTATCATTTTCCAAAAACGTTGAAAAAATTATTTTCATATAGTTTTTGGGTGAGGGCTTCTCCCAATGATCATCTATGTTTGGTGCCTTTCCAAGTACTAAAATGTTTCCTGCACTAAACCACTTTGCTCTGCCGATTTGCTATTGAATTTTTTTCTTATCCATAAAACCAAAAACCACATAATTCGAACCTCCATAGGACCCTAAATTATTGTCAAATTATTGAATTTTTAGTTATGCGGCGTTTTTAAAGAGAGTTACTCATCGAAGGTTCCTTGGAATTCGTTCGAATAACAGAGAACTCGAGCTTTGGAGAGTCTACATTTTACTTTACCATTTCCAGTGAGAAAGGACACGTGGTCATCGGGTTCCCACTGAGAATTTGCAAATTTACAATCTATGAAGTGTTTGTAAATGTACGATCTCTAAAGTCTAGTTTGTCTCAGAATCAATTGAATCTTTTAGTGGCATGATATGTTTCTTCTCTTTGTTTTGCAAATGCTGTCAACGTTTTACAGTTTCTCTAAAGATAACACAACACGTGACTGGCTAAGTAGAAAGTATGCTCTGCAGAGCGGAATTGTTTGCTAAAGACCACGTTTATACATAATTCCGGCTGAAATTACGTGTTTTTCATTTAAATTCGTTTCTTCATTTTTGCTTGTCTCCTGAGTTAGATATCGATCTCTGCCCATGACGTTCTAACCGATTATTCATCAATATTGTTTGTGTTGGTGAAATATTTGTCTTAGATTCTAGTCATTCTATTCAGATATGCACTGAAATTATAGATATACAATGCAATTATCAGATAAAGATGACTCAAAATGGTTCCTGTGACCCAGAGTTTTTCTTTCGTTTATAACTGTTAACAAACATTCACTTAATGTCTTCATCAGCAGTTCTTCCATTCTGCGAATTTTCTTTTTGATCTTTCCTTCCAGTTGATATTCATTTTAGTTTTAATTGGTTGAAATTTTAATTGGTTGAAATTAGTTTTATCAACATTCAAATTTATAGCGAAACTTACAGCGGAGTAAACAAGGGTAATAAAAAGAAAATACAGGAGCAACGAACAGAGGCGAATTTTGTAACAATAGTGAAATTGGCACACTGGTTTTAAAGAGATTATCTCTCGAGAACAAAGCGAAGCTCTCTCAACTGGAAAAGGAAAACAAACAATGTTGTGAGGAGATGTTTTCATTTTCCATTTGAGAGAGTTTTGCTTTGTTCTCGAGGGATAATCGCTTTGAAACCAGTGTGTCAATTTCATTATTGTGACAAAATTCGCCTCTACTGGAGCGATTAAAAACGCGATTAAATTTAACAATATGTGTTAATATCTCACCATGGCACACAATGTTTTTTCAGAAACATAATTTCTTCTCGTGCGGGGCACCCAATCAGATTAAAGTAAACAAAGTTTGGCTTCGAACATGAAATACAAACATGAAAGCTCAATGGAATTATTACAACTGCGCGTATAACCATAGTAACAAGAATGGTATCACGTAATTCGTAATTCTTATGACTATGGTATAACGTAAACGAGGATTTAAAACGTTGCGTAGCTAGTAAGGGTGTCTGGGCATATAGTTTTTTTTCAAAGCATTAAACGATTATAGATTTCTCACAACTTTTTTCATGAGAATTAAGAAAAAATTAAAAAGAATTGTTTTTTCAAAGGTGTCAAATCTGTTCTACTGCTTTGTTTATAGATTTCAAATCTGTTCTTGGGGATTTAAATTTGCTATGGCATGTTAAAAACCTGAATCTTTCGTTTTGCCAATTACATCTTTATTTAGCGATGTTACAAATTTTTCTTTTTATAAAGATTACTTGATTTTTTTGTTATCCTGAAGATTTTCTTGTTTTTTATTTGTTTTACACTCAAGATTTTGTCTGCTGCTATGTAGATTATTTTTTTGGTTTAAATTTTTGATGACTATTTCTTCAGAAGGAAAAGCAGATTTAGAAGCCAACGTTCACCTGGATATCGAAAGGTTATCTTCCTGGTTTGAAGGTACGGTTGTACACGGTCAATTTTTTTTTAGAAAGCGGACACCACTGTCACCCAAAGCTTTGGTGGTCGCCTTAATAAGGCGCCCGCCTTTATAAGGAGAGAATCGTCTTTCAAATTGATGCTTCTAGGCGCAAATGCAGTTTCCATCTTAACCATATGTCTGCTTTATGGCGGTATCAACTAGCAGAAAGTTTACTGTAGTATGTGTTAAAATATTTTCCGGCGCTAATTTACGCAAATATATACAATTAGTTAGTTCTCCATTATTGTTTTTGCTTTTTCACCAATTCGTGTTTCTTGATTTTATGAATATTTTAAATGAAATATATTTTAATAATATATCTCTGATAAAAACTTCGATTGGTGGTGTTTCATTTTTGGACAGTTATGTTATTGGTCTTTGAAATGTTTAATGCAACATTGTTTACATCTAATTTTCTATTACAGAATCTTTCGACAAATGCAAAGAGAATTTAGTTATAAATGTTGGTGATAAAGAAATGGTCAATGGCTCGCATCTAGAAAATATTAGTATCTTTGTTGAGGTAAATCTTTTAAAACTTATTACTTGTGTTTTGAGTAATCTTTCAAAGCGCACTTAACCGTATGAAACCTAATACTGGTTTTTTTGTGTACACATTTATAGCCTAATGAACTATACATATCATTATATCATGTATCATATGTATCCTTACATATATAGTGTATCAATTTCACGTCGCGCTACGGGAACCACATTTCAGGGCTGCAGAATATTTTTGTGTGCCTGCGACCAGCATTTAATCTCTAAAATGTGCCTGCAACTACTTTGACATTTGGTAATATTTCCAGTAAAAACAATTATATGATAGTGTTTGAAGGCTTAGAATTGTATTTGATTAATTGAATTGAAGGACAATTTTTGATAAATGCTTTATATTAGTGTTTATATTTATTAAAACCTCATAGAAATTGAGGGCGAGGCTGTGTGAAAAGAATATGGCTATAAATTATACGAGAAAGAGAATTTACATAATATTATGTGGATAATCAACATTACTCTATACTTCGAATTGTTGGGCACAACTATATAATTCGAATTGTTGGGCACATTTAATGAATATAATAACCCGAATTGTTGGGCACAACTATATAATTCGAATTGTTAGGCACATTTGTTAGGCACACTGGGGAAATGCATTTTAATAAATGTTTTTAAAAGATTTCCACCAAGCTAGGACTTTGCTCTAGTCAAAATCAAAGTATCACAAATCGATTTAAAGTTTCAAATCTGCCAAAACATAACGCAAGCTTACAACTGAAAAGATTACGATGTGATGGCAATGCCTGTTCCTTGCTGTAGCTAATTAGTAAATAAAAGATGACTTGTATTTGTATGACGCTTTATTGGCTAATTCTCCACTCATTCCAAAAATTACTGATATGCACACACATTAGGTCCATTATAAAAACCGTGTTAAAAACATCTCGTAGCAATGTAACAACAAATAAAAACCAAAGGCAATCTTATTTTCTTATATTCTTTCCATATTTTTTGACTGATGCCTCCAATAACTTTGCTTCGCTCTTTTTATCACTATCACATTTTCCAGGAAGTAAGGCTCCTGGGTTAATTTTTAACATACTTGCGCACAAAGGGTATTTTGTCAAAATGTGCCTGCGACCACCGGTCGCCACTTTCTGCAATCCTGGTTTTAACTCTACTGACCTTCCATTCAAGAACCCATACTGTTTCTTCAAGAACAATTTGTTTAGTTTCATGTGTGCAATTATGTGATCTCTGATTTGTCTCTAGGCATTTAAACAGGACACGGGTTAAATTAAGTGGGAGACAGGTTCCTGCCAAACAAGGGTAATCAGGTAAGAACAGTAATTTTGGTATATTTATCCACAAATATTGCACATCAAGGTGTAGTTAAGAATGTCTATGATGAGCTGCAAGAGGCAATGAAGGAAGTGTCTGCTTACAACTTCCTGGCAGTACTTGGATGGAGACTTCAATGCAAGGCTGGGACAAGAAGATTCTCTTTTCACATACTATGAAGCCACAAACTGGAAACTATTTTCTGTTATCTATTTTTGGTTTTCATTTTCTATCCATTCTATTTTTGGCTACTTACAGGGAGATAAGGATGTTCTACTGTAACGAATGCAAAATATGATAAACTGTAATTTAACTGTTAATTCTGTTTTCTGTCTGTTTTAATATTTTCTGATTTTAGTTTTATATTTTCTGTCTTCTTCTGGATACTCCAGAATTTGTAAATTGGACAGACAATAGAAGAACAATGCTTTCATGTCTTAACCAATAGTGTGTAAGAAACACCAATATAAGAAACCTAAACACTGACTTTCTAGCAACACAATTGAAATAAATGGTGTGTTGTAATATAATATGATAGGACTGGAAGTAAAATGTGAGTTTCTTATTCCCTGACTGCCAGCTGGATGTCAGACTTTAATGTCAGCTGATCAATTTGGACACACCATGTTTCAAATTGGAACTCCAATGGGAATTCACTCACTGTCTTTGACAATTTGTCAGCATCATTTGAGGTTTGCTGGTAACTGTTTTAGAACAGAGAGTCACAGCTAATCAGCAAACTCCTTGTTTGGTCTCTGACACAAGGAATATTGGAGCCGTGGTGGAAAAACATATCCAAGCAGTTTAAAAGAAGACACAGAGCTTTGATCAGATCAGGAAATTCAAGGTTTAACAGCAGGCTGAAATCTTTGGCATCAGCAGAGGATGGACCATGATGAAATAGTTTTGTCTATGAAGGACTGATGATTTCTTACTTTGTGGGTACCCACTGTTGACTGTAGATGATGAACTTGAACTCACTTCCCATTTTTAAAACGCTTTTGGCAGGTTATAAAAATCAAATTTATTTTAGGTAAACTGGGAACTGACATAAATTACCCAAATTTATTTTGGGTAATTTGGGACAAATTCTAGTATTTTTGTCTGTTATAAGTTGCTTATGATTTGAATATATTTGCCAACTATGTACATTTAGGAGATCCTCCTTTATGGTGACGGAAAGATCTTTTTGTTATTGATATGTCCCCTACTGTATATTACCCCATTTTTTTGTTGAAATAAATAAAATTGAAGTCTATTGTCATTATTGGGGATCTTTTTCAATTTTATTCATTATACTATCAATCGAAAATTAATGCCAAACATAGCTGTAGTTTGCCTTATTCATATCTATTTATCTGACTATCTCATCTCATTAGCTACTAGGCCTATAATTACTGTATGTTGTGTACCCTCCGGACTGGAGACTTTGTCATGCGCGGGCAATAACTTGCCCGCGCAAAATGAAATAAACAAAGGTTTACGTCACAAATCCATTGTTCACTTGCCCGCGCATTTAACAAACTTTCCAGTCTGGTGTACCCTCTACAGGCCTCTTACCTACTAGGCTCTACTATTATCAAATCAGGCATTTTCGTCTTAATACCTCACCTACCTATCATCATATCCATCTTGCCAAGAGTCTTGATCTGCAAAAAGCAAAACGTAAATTGGATCGGACTGCAAAGATAGCGCAGATGCCCTTGCTAACTTAAAATTATTCAATAAGCCTGGAGACGCCATTTGCCGCACATCAGCACAACACCAAAAAACTCAATTTGAATTTAGGCCAGTCACAGCCATAATTTGGTATGCGTCCAATCGCGGACTGCGATGTGATCACATGACATTCTGACACTTTGATTTGGCATTGATTTGAAACTAAATTAAATTTGACATTCTGACACTAGATTTTTCATTCTGACACTAAATTTGTAGACTGCGCTTCAAAAAAATCAAAATAAATTCCAGTCTGCAAAAATCCAGAAATTCAAGCAACTTTTCAAAACTAATATATTCAACGTTGCTATGGAATATTTATTTTTGCTACCCAAAGGTGTTATAAAAATCATCGTTGAAATATTTTTTTTCAATTTCTTGGAAGTGATGACACATTCTATATTCGCTTTATTATTTTCTTCTCTAAAATATTTAATCAGGGGTTGTGATTACCATTTGTAAATCGTGTACCTCCTTTTGTTTTTATTTCGAAATTCGTTTTAATTTTTCTCAATTTTAATAAATTTGTCTCTCGCATCATTTGATTTATACCATATAATTCAAAAATAAATTTAAAGGTTTTCGTTTTATTTACCCTTTCCATCCTCATTTAACTACATTTTCTTATCATAATGGTTGACCCCCGCCGTGGACATTCGGCGGAATGTTGTGAATTGGTGTCATTTTCATTGATGTGATTTGGATTTGGTATCAATGTTTGAAAAGAGCGAAATAAGCGAAGAGAACAGATGAGAAGAATTTCTTATAAAACTGTTTCAAACGAAATAAGTGATCTGCTTTGTTGTTGCAGACTTTAATAATTAATTTTGCATGGAGAAATTGTGCTGCAAATGTTGTGTTTGTAATCACAGGGTTCCTGATTCCGGACTTTACAAGTTGTTTGTAAGCTTTTGTTTTGGCCTAGTCAGTTCAGTCAGGCCTCAGCCTGTTGTGAACAAAACACAACAACTCTTAATGCTTAATTAAACTTTCTCAATTTGATCAGAAGAAGATTAAATGCTTGCGCAAAGACTTTCGTTGCTGAAATGAAGAGTATTTGAATGACGAGCTCAACACATCTTTATTGCCTGTTTTGATGATCTGTTTCAACTCTGCTCAGTTATGCTGATTGCTCTTTTGGCCGTGCTTCCGGACTAGGACTACTCCCAGCACAAGAAGGAACTGCGCTGTTCCCCGAAGAATAAAAATGGTATGGATTATATCAGCTTATTATTTCTGTTTAACATCTTACACTAATAACGATGCTTACCTGTTTATAATTTTGGCAGAACCAGACAAATCAGTTATGTTTTAAAGCCGCATTTGTCGTTTGACTTTTGGGCTTTTTTGATTTTCACAAAGGAAATCAGTGTGTGCGCGTTTAGACTTCAATGTATCACTGATGATATAACAAGATCATAGCATGCAACGAGTTCAGGTGTGTATTTAGCATACTACATGGCCTAATAATTAATAATGAATAATGTTTGTTGTCTTGAGCTCAACGACCCACTGTCTACTTGCACAAAGTACAACGAATTGAATAATCAGGGATTCTGGGGACTTCTTTTTTGTTTGGGGGGGGGGAGGCTCTGGGTAAATTTTTTGTTTATGATATCAATCTTTTTTTTTACACCAGTCACTGTTGGAAATTGATTTTTTAAGCATTTAGAGTTTGTCTTTTGCACTATTTATTTGAAAAAGGTTTTTTTGGCCCACCACCAAACCAAAATGTGTTTGTTATTAGAACTGTTTATGATCATGCTATGCATTGCAATCACTTCTGCACTCAGATAGATAAACAAAATGCGTTTTTTAGGCTTATAGCTAACCACAATTGATGTTTTACTGATTGTTTTTAAATTGATATAGCTTAAAATATGAGCAATTTTTCGAAACAAATAAATTATCATAATTTCATGGATATTTCTTGAAATAAAATAAATTTTATTGGGCAATAATGATTGCCTGAAATTGAGTTTTTATTTATTTAATAACAATTTAGAAAAATATTAACTGCCTTTTGTTAATGACTAAAAATATTTTTAGTCACAAGTGGTGTACATATGGTTTTCATTTAAACCACTCATCAGATCACAATGAGATTTATCACATTCTTGTGTGTTATTATAGATTATCAGATTTTAGGTTTCACAGATAAAATAATTCTTTAAGTTTCTTTCTTGTTGTCTCTGTTGTGAATTTTCCCAATTTTATTTGCTTACTTTTCCAAGATTTGTGGAAAATGTGATCACATTTGTTCAATTGAAAAGTTGTTTTTGTTTGGCAAGCAAACAAAATACTTTGTCTAACCTTTTTGAGGAGGAGGCCCTTGAAATTCAGGCTGAAGGGCTCCCCCCCAGCATTCATTTTAATGAAATGAAAAGTCATTCTGAAGCATGAGATTTCTCACCTGTACTTTGAACTGTTACTTAAAACAGGCAAATGTAGTTGTAATACATTTTTTCTATCCATTATTATACATCCATTATTATAGTTACAATTATACATTGTTTAAATTTACATTTCACATTGTTCATAAACATACAATAAGACTGCTCACACTCAACATCTTCAGAATATTGGATTATTAAATTCCCTGTATTTATGAAAAATTATTTATTGCCAAAAAAAATCAGCATATGAACTCAGGACTAAAAATAACAACTTACAGTTAAAATTCTCTTTTATTTAGGACAAAAAATATGAAACTCTAGGAAAAAATCAAAACTTTTACAACAAAAGTTGTTTCACTGAGAAAAATTGTTTTTGCACCAAATAGGTATAAATTATTTTTGTAGTGCAATCTGTGTGACTGCTGAATGGTTAATTTTAATTGGTACTTTTGTACTACTTACTGAATTTACTAATGGTAAACAATCATATGCCATTTATCCTAAATTAGGCCCCACCTCCGAATGAGCCCTCACCTAAAAATTGGATTTTTATGAATGAGCCCCTGGGGGCTTATTTGAAGATTTAGGGTATAAGTGTTATCATTTATATTTAATTGAGAATGCATTTTAGTCAAAGCACTGAATGGAGTCTAGGATTTGCGATTTTTAGTAATGTTTGCAATTTTAAAATTTCTGAAAAGCCATGGAAATGCCTATCCTGCCTGTACTTATGTTGGTTGGTACTTTATCTTAAAAATTAGCTTGTTGCTCGTTCTTATTCTTGTCATGAGATTTGTAGACTAGATTTTCTTGTGATTTCTTTCTTTTAATTATTTCTCTTTTATCATCATTTTGAAATGTTGTTATATTGATTTTATAATATTCCATTCATTTGGAGAATACTGAGTCCTAAAGCCAATTCACTCTGAAGAATTCTTTCATATTTTTATATTAATAAGGCTCTATGTTTACAGTGGAGAGCTATACTTAAAAAAGCATTTCTTTGTGCAAATTTGCTGAAATTAATTCTCTCCAATTTCTCAATTTTGCTCTGATAAGATTCATGGTTCATGATTTGGAATTTTGTTTCCCTTGAAATAGAATTATGCTGGGAAGGAGCCTTGGAGATCAGGGCTTATTTGATGTTGTGGTATTGTTGTCATTAATTAATTAAGAATAATATTGATTTAAAATTGCATTTGTTTGAAGGCAGTGCATTGTTCCATGAAACGTAATTGTCTGCTGTGCCTTTCATGGCATTGAAAATTTTTATGATAATGAGTAATACAATTGGTTATTTCCTCCATATTTCTTTCATTCTAATGTGCTTGTCATCATTCAAAACAAGCCACCATGATCCAGATCTGCCTCCAAATCTTTGGAATGTTTGAAACATGATTTTCATTGTATTTATAGTTTAAGCTATAATTGCAAAGAACAATACTCTCTGTGTTGTCCCCCTGTTGTCAAACAACGTAAATTATATATCCTTTATGCGAGACAAATTTTTGTTTTCAAAACAAAGGGACAGACACAGTGTGTGAGCAAATCATATGCTGGGCATGTTAATGATTTTTAAATTTTTGACCTCATCATAAAGTCATGTTTAGGATTGTGATTATCTGTATGGGATAAGTTAAACGCCAATGTTGAGTCGTATTGAGTTTGTTGGATATCTACAGTTGTATCGTTTCGCACATGATACATACGTATTTTCATCGAAGATCAAGTGCAAAACAGGATTTTGTATTTCAAATTCAAGTCGCAGAAAATATCATTAGGAGTTTAATTGAACAGGCAATATTTGTTAAAATTTTATGACAGCACAGTTTTATGAAAACAGGATTGAAGTGAGTTGCAATAATATATTGAAAACTTTATCGTCAAGAAAATGGTTTCCTCAAATTCAAGTGTAAGTGTTTATTTACTTTTACTTAACTGCTAAACAGCTAAATGCTTTTGAAAAATGCTGCCTTTTATGTAATAGTTTCCTATACCATAAAGTGCATCAACTATAATAAGTATAGTATATTTTTATAAATGACCTACTAACATCCATCTTAATTTGTGTTATTATTGATTTTTTTATCATCGTACTTCAACAAACATTCATTGAATATGATCGCAAACGTTCTATGTAAGGTAGGTTTAAGTTTGTACTACTACAGTTTATAGGTTTATTTAAATTGATATATAGAACTGTAGAGTACTTGGGCTTTCCCAAAACAACATTGCTAATGTCTTGTTTGAAGTTCTTTACTTTAGTTTATGTTTGGAACAGTGAAATTGTCCATTGAAATATATATATGCGTGAATATTATGTATGCATTAATACCATGTGTGCCAATTTTCATGCTTTCTTCACAAAATGCACGATTGTCATGAAATGGGCTTTCTTTTGCCCTCACTATTATGAATCAATGAATATGCAGTGTTTGTTGTCTGGTCTGTTGAATATTTTTCTTTTGTTGAAGTTTTGTCATATGTCATTGTCAATTCAGACGGACTAGAGCGGCTGTATTTGGCGTTTTACTTGGAAAGGTAGCGAGGAATTTAAAAGCTAGCCGATAAAACGTTGGCAAAGAGGGCAATGTTAGACTTGATTTGATTAGATTCAAGATTAATTAAATACTTAAATATCTGTATTGTGCGGAGTAAGCTGTCGATGTTCGTTGTTTTCACATTGTTTAAACCCTGCTTTAACCACGTTTATTCAGTCCATTTTGTTACAGAGCAGTATTTCGTCTGTTTTTCATTCATCTCAACCTAATGCAAACATGTCATGAACAGACATTTACTGATTTGTAAGCTTCGTAAGTTGCAGGTTTTACTTTATCTGGGCAGCACATATTTATGTTTCTGATGCAAATTAGATACCATAGAATAATAAGTAAAACACAGGCACAGTAAATGTGGGATTATCCACGGAATTATTGTATTATTGTTATTTAAGAGAAGCAAGAAAAATGTTTGGTTTCAAAATTATTTTTGCTTTGGACACAATCGTCGTTTTTATTCTCAAAACCATAATTTCATAATATCTAAAATATGTTTCCTCCTCATGGTATTTAGCAAACAGTCTGACCTTGTCCAAATTTCGGATTTATGGGTTAAGGTAAAGCACAACACTGTGCATGCCAACGAGGAGAAGCGAATTTGTACATTATGATTTTGCAAAAATATACTGAAAACTGAAATGGTATTTGAAACCCACAGGTTAAAATTTTGAAAATGCATAAGAACATCTCATCATTCAAGAACAAGCCTGCGTGCAGACTTCCTTTTTATGAGTCAAAAATCAACATATCAGAATTTTGGTAAATGTCTATAATTGCGGCCTGTAAAAAAGTGCATTCGAATCGATAAGAAAAGAAACCGATTAGACACAGTTGAAATTCTTCCTGTCGAGGCTTTCTTCTTATACGATTAAATGGCGGTATATTTTTCAGCGGTTTTAAGAAACAGTTGTTATCTCATTACTTCGAAGCTAAATTTTAGTTTTATCACCGGCAAACCTTTTTCTTATTTGTAAGGATGTGCCAAATACTATGGTCATACAGTATAAGGCTACACGTTTGCAAAGCTATTGTGGAGGAGCTTTACCTTGAATATACTCTGTTTCTGAATTAATTTAATAAACTAGACTTTAACTTAAAGTTTAAAACCTTAGTTGGCAAAATCAACTGAATAACCGCAAAGTTATGTCCAATCCAATAATAGTCAAAGTTTAGGGTTTCTTCAAAACCAGAGGTTGGCCTCTCCATTATATTGCTGAAAATTTGTTTTTTACGACAAAGGAGCTTTGAAATTAACATTCGAACATTATTGATAAATGAATGGAAACACACAGCGATACATTGAAATTCAATTGCTGGTTGAAGGTAATAAAACTAAGAAAACAAGAGAAAAAGCTCATTCTCTGCCTTGGTTGAAAACTTGTGACATGACTCTAAAGCAGTAATGTTGAATATTTTGATTATTGAGTCAATCTAATTTTCTATTCCATGGTTGAATCGGAATTCGACACACTAATGTTGACCTTAGATAAATTCAACTGAAATTTTACAAAATACATGTAAATATTGATCTGGTCACATGATTTTGACTTTTAAAATCATTATCAACACCTCTGGTTTTGCAGAGGGTCAAAATCTGCACTGTCATTTGGCATAACTCAGCGATTATTAAGCCAATTTTGCTAAACAAAGTATCAAACTTGTTGAAACGTCTTCTAAAACATTCAAGTAGAAACAAAATAATCAAAACTTAATATCCTCCACAGCAACTTTGGAAACGTGTAGCATTTTTATGGAAACCCTGTAGCCTTTTTATGGACACCCTGTAGCCTTTTTATGGACACCCTGTAGCCTTTATATGGGCACCCTGTAGCTACTTCATGAAATTTTATGAGATTTGTGTTGTTTAGTTCTGTTTTGAAAGAATTATGTTGCATCCATGCAGATGTTGGCAAATTCCTGTCCCGTTTACTGATTAAAATGCTATTTTAGCCGTGTCCAGAAAACTGATCAACCTTCTTCCGAGTTAAAGCTAAATAAACGGAGTTAAAAATGGCGATAAGCCAGAGGAATGGGCAATCTAAAAATAATATAGCTGTTCCCAAATATTTTTCAGTATTTCAGTTCAAATTTTTTAAATATTGTGCTTGTTTCGTTTAGAACTTCAGAACTTCAAAATTTATAGAACACGGAATATATGGGAAGATTGTAAAATAGGAAGATTACTTTTATTTCCGCAGTTTTGCACCATAAAGTCACATCATAGTCAATTTATTTCTTTAACGAAATTGTCTTTTGATATTAATTTTGGTTTCTAAAACCATTTTAGGCATAATATAATTATTTTAACTATACATTCCTTTCAATGAAAGCGTGTTTTAAAAGATAATTTAGTTGATTTTATTATTAGATTTTGTATGCTTGTTAAGGTCGTAAGGCTAATTGCTGTTTCCTTTTGCGTTAGCTTTCATTCTTTGGTTGTGGAATATCGATATGATGAGTTGTGTTAGGGGCCGCACACAATTCGATTTCGTCACGCAAAACGTCATATTGACGTTTTGTTCCAGCACTTGACGTTTTCAAAATTTCAAAACATAAATTTTAAGAAAGTTTTACACATGTTAAAAAGGCCTAAACAAATAGGACAACAGAGACCACCAAATCAGAGTCGTCAATCTTTGAACTGGGGTCGTCGAAATTTTGCTTGACGTTTTGGGGGGGAAGGGGGTTTCTGAAAACGTCATTATGACGTTTTGCGTGAGGAAATAGAATTGTGTGCGGCCCCTTACGTATGATGTAGTGGGTGGGCTATAACTTTTGTTCTCTTTTATTGTTATACATGCTTTTATCAAGTCTATCGACCAGGTTATAATTTGCTTTTTTCGGGTGGCTTTAATTTTTGTTGTAGTTCGAATAACGAAACGCAACAGAAATGAATAAATAAATAAAATTAATAAATACAGCAAAGTTGCATAATTCTTTAGGAGGAGCTTCCAAAGTAGGTGAACTAACGAGGAGGAAGCCCCCCTTCAGTCTCAACGAACTACATATTTCCAAATCAAAGTCGCTTAAATTAATACATCAAATATACATCAAATACTCAGATGGTTCAGAATATGAATTCAAGTGATGTGCAATGGCATTTATATAGAATTTTGAAGATAAAATTTGAGATTCTTTTTAAATAGGAATTTTGAAAAATAATTTCTGATTTCAACAGGTAGATTGTTCCGTAGTTTTGCCCCTATATATAAATGGCCAGTTGTACCGTGCAACAAGCAACGCGGTATTCGGCTATGTTGTGTTCATAAGGGCGGGTTTTCCATGTGATGAAACCAGACTTATTTTGAATTTAAATCGGCTACGACTTCATCACATTGATATTGTGGCTGGTAGGATGAATACATTTAGACATCAGAAAATAATGACCGAAAGAAATGCATGCCTTAATTTACTTTGAAATTTGAAAACTCTATTGAGATGTGCGGCTTTTTAGAGATGAGAGAGAATAATATATCAATTTGACTAAGTGCCAACTGTTTACCAGGGAAATTAAATAAGACCAAACCCAACAAAGCCTGCACTGTATGTTATGTCAAACGAAGTGTCTTTTTGTTAGCTACCTATTTGCTTCGTCTTTCGACAGCGTTTCTTAGAGGAGGAATTGTGTGATCAGCTTTAGGCCATTCATTGATCCGAAGCTCCGGCAACGCATAAGAGGGGCAAATGAAGTCCAGTTTTTAGGGAAAGGGGTTCATCATTGAGGAATGTAAATCTCTATCTACTTGGTTTTGGGGGTGTGCTGCTTTCACTACACGAATCCCTTGTTTCTCTGTGATTTCTTGTCGATGTGACGTTTCTTTCTAAATATATTGTCCATACTGATTAGTGATTAGTGATTATGGACTTGGCTATCCCAACAAATTGAAATGAGGCTTCAAGAGTTCTATTTTTGAAGTTCAAATTTGTCATTGTTCTAAATCCAATTCCAAAAATTGTCCTTAATTTTAGTCATAGTATAGCCTCGTGTAACTACGACGATTGCAATACATATCTACAGGCTGAAGTGACGTGAAATCAGTCAAAATAAACACGGAGAAGCAAGGTGATTTTGCAGCAAGTCGAGTTAACGGCTCCAACAATAGCTGTTTGAAGTTGACCTTATACAATATCAGTATTAAAAACAGTCCAGGTTCCCAGGAAGAATTTCACGATTCCATTGTTTCCCTGTGTTTCTTTGTTAAAGATAACAAAACAAATGCAAGACAGATAGATAGCAGGAAATAATTACGTACATATTTTTGTAATAAATTTTTAAAATAAATCATAAATGCAAAATATTTATTTAGAGCTGGGAATGTGCATTATAGACCGAAATTATAGGCAGGAACAAGTGTACGGTTTCAGAAACGTCTGTTAAAAGAACATTTTCATGATTAATGAAGATTCGAAAATAGTCAACATTAACTGCACTCGATGTACCTATCAAATCTTGTGCCTGTCTGGTTTTCTTTTAGATCAAGCTACTGTGGCTGGTGTAGACTTATTGTAAACAAAGACATTGGAAATACGATTTGTTTTTAGATACCAATAAGACAACTAAAATTATTTTTCCACAGAAAATAAGAAACCAAAGTTTATTTTGAAAATATATTATTTCATCGGTGTATGCATATTTTTATAAGAACGGACGAGAATATACACATATATACGTTTTTTATAAGAATAAACCACGGGCTTTTGGAATCGTGGTGTTTCTATTTCTATTTTCTGTTTTCTATTAGTTTCTCATCATCCATGCATTTTTATTGTGTCCTAATTCACATCAATTTGAAGAAACATCATTTATTTCCAGTCTATTTTTTGACATTAAAAAGACGACCTGGTTGTTCAAACTCCAATACAATAAGGCCCCACATTTAAGAAACCACTTACAAGAAACTTTTAGGCTAAGTTTTTCTGAAGAACAATAGGAAATATTTGCAAACAATAGGGCTCAATCTGAAAAATCAGTTTCTTAAATGTGAGGCCTTACTGGAAATAAATGATGTTTTTACACTGATTTCGAGAAGGGTGAATAGAGATGGTAGTTATAAAAATTAGCTCAAAATGATTGATAAACCATTACACGCTTAAGAAAACAGACATCTTTGGGTTCAACTAGACTTGGTTCCCCAGAGGGTCACATGAAATTTTCATATACGGGGGTGGGGGCGCATCATCCGATATCTTTGGGTATGGATTCGCTATTTGTCCTGATACTTCTAGGTTGCTGGTTTTGAAAATATAATTTTTTGATACTTTTGTGTTCAGGCCGTGCATAACAGATGTAAACTTGTAGATATGTGCATTCAAGTGAGCATATAATCGTTTTAAATGACTTCGTTTTGAAATGACTTCGTTTTGAAATGACTTCGCTTTGAAAATAGAATGTAACGTGATTACTAAATTATTGTCAAGGAGTTTCGATTATGCTAATTTCCACGATCATTTGTTTGATACTGTTTGGTAGAATAAATTTTCAGTTGACGCTTTTGGGTGCACTTTGATATTTGTGAATAGACAATGTAATAAACTAATGACACATCTGGGCTTGGTCCCGCATTTCCCTGCGCGTTTTCAAGCGTGCTGTGGTTGACGGTCACGTAATGTTTTAATGCTGCGAATTTAATGTTGTCACGTTGCTTTTTAATTGCTTTTACGTTAAAATACGTGATGTGGGTTTGGAAGGTTTGAAAAAATGTTTCTCACAATGAAGTGGAATATCTTGATTTTCCTTTTTGATTAACTTTCGTGATTGTTTCGTATTGGTTAGACCTCCACGAGATAAGACATTTTTATTTCTGCATCTTTAGCATACTTGTAACCGCCACCACCATCATCATCCGCTAAAATTGATTACCACTGGTAGGGTTCCCCTTGCACTAGGGTTACCCTTGTAGTAGAGTTCCCTAGCCTTTGTTCGTTAGATTAGGTTTTGAAGAAACATTATAAAGGTGATATTGCATTTCTCAGTTTTCTTGTTAACACATTTCTCAGTTCTCTGGTGTTAGGGTAACCCTACCTCCTTATAAACAGACCCTAAAACGATACGATCCACTTTTTCGGCCAAAGGCTCCGATCATGGAAGTTTGTCAGAATATTGAGATATTGTATTTGTGATTCTTGAATTCAATTCTGCAAACAATGTTTAGTCTGAGAACTAATATTTGCATTTCTATACATACGTTTTTGTGAAAGTTATTATAGCAATACTATTGCTATATACAAAGGTTCTAAGTTTACAAGGGATTTACCGAACACAGTTTGTGCACATTTTTGTTCCAATGTCATTTTAACGGTCAAATCTCCTACAAATCTTAAATCTTTTATTATAATTTTGATAAAAATACCGGTAGAAATGCAAAAATTGGTTCTCAGACTACGTAATCTTTGTTGGAAGAATCTACTTGAAGAACCGTAAATGCAATATCTTTAAATTTTGATAAATTTTCACAATGGCAGCCTTTGGTCGAAAGGGTGGATTGCTCTAAATGTTCTACTCGCAAGATTACAGTCCTCTCAGCATGTTAATACAGCCTTTTTCGCACCAATCTGCAAGCATATTTTAACTACTTCTTCTTCTAACTTCTTCAAGGTTAGGGAGGGGGTAAAAAAATAGTGTTTATTTTGTAAATTTGGCAATATCAGCAGTGATATGGTTTTGATTTGTTTTTATCGTTGGAGAATTAAATTTGAATTTAGCGGGATAACAGACATGACCCAAGTCTATTTCGTCTACGAATACTTTCCACTGATTTCAAAATAAAGACTTTATCTTTATTTAGAGATCAGTGGTACTTCATTTCATAGCATTCCCTCGATATGGTATTCCCTCGATATATTGAGTACGAAATAAAGATTTGTGATTTGGTACGAAATAGACTTGTGGCAAGTCTAGCGGGATAATGACAAAATTAAATATGCCACAATGCATAACTTGGTATGAGCTGCAGCATAATATGTAAATCTTGGCTTTACACTCTAAATGAGAAGATCATAATTTTTCCGAGGCTTGGTGTCTTACATTTCTCAGGATTTGTATAGGTCAGACTGTTCTTAACCTGTTCTTATTTGGCTTTTATGTTCTTATTATATGTCCAAACATTTTGGAAATTTGGGATTTGAAGTTAGATTAAGGTTTTTTCCTCATAAAAAGAGAGTTTACCACGAAATCAAAAAACGTTGATTTTTTCAAATATATGACGTCACTTGCGGTTTCCTGTCCACTGTCATCTTTATCATGAATCACGTATTGAGGATAATCCATAGGAGGCCGACTGTAAACATTTGTTGAATTATTTTCGTATTGGCGATGTCTGCATGTTTCACTCTCAATTCATTCACATTCATCACTTTGATTTATTGATTTTATGATTGTTATTTTGTTCAAACCAAGAAGAGATCTTTGTAATTAGGAGGAAGATAGATTTTCTTACGAAATATTTTTGGTGGTTCGCCATGGTTTTACGAGATTTTAAATCAAAGGACGAATGGGTGAGATTGATTTTTATCAGCTTAAAATCTGTTTTCTTCATTTAATTTGTTTGTGATGTTATTGAAACAATTTTCAGCATCGTGTAATCTAGTCTACGTACTCTTAAGGTTTTTCTCTTAAAAATTTAACAACTGAAAAAATTTGAAGACAGTAGTATTTTTTTGCTAGGCCAGATTAAATTAGAGAAATTAGGTAGACAAATGATAGAAGGATAATAATGAGAGTCCAATCACATTGAACAATTTGCCAATGTTTCACAGTCACCATAGTAATTTGTAGTTCTTTATCGTTATCCTTGTATTGTTTTTAGTTTTTTGTTCATTTAGTAAACAATGTACAGCTGTACGTATTTGGTTAATTATATATCTATGGAAAAAATAGACCACATGTTGTTGGGAACAAACATTTGAAAATTGACAATCAGATAATTACGTATAAGAAGAACTTTTATATCAGCCAGGCTTTTTAATTTTAATGTCCATGTTAGCCCTTTCGCGCCCGGATTTATTTGCAATTTACTGGCAAATCCTGTGTAAATTTTCATTTTAAAGGGGGTATTGCACAAGCAAACAAAAGTATTCCAGAAATAATGGTATGTTGAAATATCTGAAGTGAACATTGTTATGTACCTTCTGAAAATATGACGTTTTACGTTTTTCAGCAATGGGCTCTTCTCTCCGTGCGAAACGGCTAGACTATTGATAGTACGTTTTTAAATAAAATGTTGCTATTAGTTTTTGAATATAGATTTTGTTTTTATGGTACTTTTTTCACTTTTTAAATACATTTGGGTATTTTGAGAAATTCTTTTAAAACTACCTTAAATCACCTGATACGATACTAAATCATACTGATACGATGAAAAAATGATTTATCGTGCTGTACAAAAACAACAAGGGAAGTAGTATTAAGAAACTGTTGTTCTTTTGCAATTAAAATATGATTTATGTATCGAATATCGATTAAAGAATTGATTTATGTATCATATGATCATCATTAATGGTCTGAAATGCACATATAAGTCATGAGTTACAGAAACACAAACAACCTAGCAACCTAATGACCCCTTAAGCTCACGAAACATGACATACAAAGCAGTTGCTGCTCTCCTTTATATTTTTGTTCTGTTGTTTCGTCTGGCGTAGACATTGATCGATTCTACCCTGACGGGCGGATAATTTTGTCAGTTTTGCCGTGTTTAAAACATTTCTGAATCTCTCCGATTTTTTTTCCTGGCCGTATTTCTTCTATTTTTGATCACACGAAGAGCTCCTTTTCTTAAACGTACCATAAAGCAATGTGGGAAATTTTGCTTTATTGTTGTTAAAAAATATTTCTGCGGAGGAAGATGTTTTTAGCTTTACTCCTGCGGAGGAGTATCTCTGAGGGGGGGGGGGGGGTTGCGACTGACGAGAATTCATCATTCAAGTGTCCGTATGTTATTTCCCCAAACCACATGGCATCACAGAAGCATGATGGAAGTCACCAGTTACAGAAACACAAGCAACGTTATAATGACCCCATGAGCTAATGAATCATGACACACAAAGCAGTTTATGCTCTGTTTTTTATTTTTATTCACACGAAGAATGACATAAAGAACTGTCGCTGCTCTGCTATTTTCAATCTCACCAAGAGCTCATTTTATTTATCATACCAAATGAAATGAATGTTTTATTTATCGAATGATTAATGCGAATGGCCTGGAATGCACATGTAAGTGAGTCATTAGTTGCAAAACCACGAGCAAATTTATGCTGTGCTTTTTATTTTTCATGGCACGTGACAATAATGTAATATATTTTAATTTTAGATGCATTCCTTCATTAATAATGGTTCTCTTGCTTTATCATAACCCATCGTGAACCACCACACGAATAGTACACGCTTCTTCTAAATACCATGAATGCTCACAGTCGTGAGTGAATTGTCATTTCTCTCAAAAGAACCCGCAGCTCAGCGATTGTTGTCCATTGAGTTTATTTGCACACTTTTGTATATCGTTTATTGATTGCATTTATTCAGTGGTATTTCATTACAAATATTATTCTAAAATCAAAGGCGTTTTGGTTTTATAAGAAATATGTTTCTATTTTTTTTGGAATGAATTCATGGTACTTGCTTTTGACATGTTATCACCGACGTGTGTGTTGTTTGAATGCTAATTCTTTGAGTGCGTGGTTTCCAGATTGGGAACTTGGCACACGGCGCACCGAAGTGCGCGCGTGACTGTTGTTTCATCTCTTTTGTTCTCTTGTTCTTCGATTGCTCTTGCTGAAAACGCCCACCGAAGTTCTTCGGTGCGCAGAGAAAAGTTTCCAGGCTGGCTTGGTTTGTTGATTGTCTCGATAATTCCGGGATTTTGAGCATGGGTCAAAGGAATTGTTTGATTGGACTGAAGGAGAACTGAAGTTTTGCTTCTCATGTTTGTGTTTTTTCTACCTATTCCTTGCTTTTCCCCCTTGTTTTGCTTTCTTTACACTGCCCATTGAACTAGGTACTACTTTTGGAAATGCCATCTATGTTTTTATCATAAAAGCCGGAAGCAATTAGACTGGTAGTCATATTTCAGATTTTAGATTTTATAATATTTTAGATTTTTGCTCCACCCACTACTTTTGTACTGTACGCCCTTTATTTCATCACACTTTTAATCGAATATTATTGACAAGGAATATAGGCCGTTTGCTGCCTATCAGAAAATGCCACAGTGATGACAAGGATATTGTATCGCACCTTATTGTGTTGTATTAGTATTGTAGAGTAATTTGATTTCAATTTAATTTGAGTAAAAAAAGCAGTTTGACAAAAATTTAGATATCTGACGTGCTTGGATATTAACCGTTCGGTAAGAAAATGCCCTGTGGGTACAACATTTTTCTTTATAAGAACAGGTAGCTCCAGTCTAGACTTGCTCGTTAATCAGTAAAAATATGTCTTAATTTCTTATTTTCCTGAGGTCTCTCCTCCGCAGGGTATTTTCCTCCACATTGACATGTTTTTTATTTTTTACTGATCAACAAAACGAAATATACTTGGAGCAAATTTAGC
This sequence comes from Phacellophora camtschatica, assembly GCA_036873815.1. Lineage (NCBI taxonomy): Eukaryota > Metazoa > Cnidaria > Scyphozoa > Semaeostomeae > Ulmaridae > Phacellophora > Phacellophora camtschatica. The sequence continues at coordinate 41,861 of JAYJMH010026212.1, forward strand.
TCTAGTGTGCTGCTTGCTCCATTTCATCAATCTTTAATCTTTTTTTTTATTTTATTCTTCAACAATTTTGTCACATAAACAACCTTTCAGGCCAGTGCGGTAACTAAACTGACTATTTTCTTACTGTTGTGTTGATTAGTACAATATACATAAAGTAAAATAATATGTAGCTAAAACAGCACATTTTAAAATCATCGTCACCCAATTTCTACGTGTCACAGAAAACCGAAGAAAATTTGATATACCTATCTGACTGAATACATATTACTTCGTATGCTAATTTAATTTTGGGCGTGCCAGAGGCTGTTTTCTATTGACTGCGCAATTATTGCAGTTGAAAATGATTTTGAAACGTACTTTTTAATTACACGTTTTTTTTATAAGAAACATTTATAAGAAACTCACTGGTGAAACCCACGAAAATTTAAGAACCTTTACTAGTGAATGAAAAGTTGCTAAGAAACTTTTGAAATTTTTAGTGAAGATTACATAATGGTTGATGATTTTGATGGAGTGGACATGATGTTAGATGATTGGTTCAGTGAAGACTTTTTATCCTGTACGATATTTACCCAGTTTTTGTAATGTTTTTGTTGAGAAAAAAGAATGCATAGTAAAAAATTAAAGTAAAAATAATTTTTTACATACAATTGAGAAACTTTAAGAAGTAAAAAAACTTTTAAGAAATTAAGAAGTAAAGAAATTTTCACTGGTGAAATTTAAAATTAAAAAACTTGCCCTAGTGGAGCCTTAACCAGGTTTTTTATAAAGAAAGATAAAAGGTGTATGTGTTGTGATTTGTGTAGAAGATCTTGCATCTTTGTTATAATCTTATTTTTTTGTTCCTTAAATCTGAGCCTTGGCTTTTTCTTATTTTGTTCCTCGAATCTCAGCCTGGTGTTTCTTATAATTGTTGTTCTTATAGCCTTATTTTTTTCTTCGCCAAAGTACCTGTTATGCTGTGCAGCATTTTTTCCAACGTGTGCACAATGTTTTTTTTTTGCTGTCGACAACAAGATTTGCTAATGTAGACTAATGGCATAAATTTATATTTAAAACGCATTGAAGGATTACTGTATCGAAGAAAAAAGAAAACCATTGAGCGTGAGGCACCTTTCTTGAATCTAAATCTTAATCTAAAAATGGGCTTTCTTTCAAAAGATTAGGTTAGGATTCATCGCATTTATAAGCTTGTTACTCTGGCTAGCCAATGGAAATCACACTTTTTTAATACTAGTCTATGAACCACATCAAGTCTTGGACTATATTTTAACCATCTGCTTTTAAAGCTTCCTTCTTATCCTGAAGTTCTGTTAAACATTCAGAAAAAATAGCCAAAGCAAATCAGACGCTTTATGAAATTGCCTGGAAAGCACATGTGAATCTTTGAACAATATTTTCAATCACATCTGCTTAAGCAAAGCTTTCTTCTCATTCTGAAATTGTGCTAAACAGGGGTGTCCCCATAAGGGGGGTACGGGGGGCGTTGTACCCCCCAATACTTTATCTGTCGGCACAAACGAAATTTTTGTCGGCAAATTGAGATATATCCTAAACAAAGAAGGCAACTTTCTGTCTGAAATTATTTGTATAAATGTCGTCATTGGACCATTGATTTTTCAAACATATTAGCAAAAAATACATAATTGTTTTCTGGAAAAGATCACGACTTGCAATTTGCCGACAAGC
>JAYJMH010026213.1:0-18245 GCA_036873815.1 Phacellophora camtschatica
AGTAGTAGTAGTAGTAGTAGTAGTAGTAGTAGTAGTAGTAGTAGTAGTAGTAGTAGTAGTAGTAGTAGTAGTAGTAGCAGTAGTAGTGGTCACCTGGTAATATATTTAGTAACTTCTTACGCATTTCAAAAAACACTACTAAAAAGATCGCTGCATAAGGAATTTAAGGAGGAGCTATAATGAGCTCTCTCTATGCGAGTAAAAAGCATCCTTCCTTTATATCAATAACACAATTTTCTATTGGGAAACAGAGGATAGCTTTAAAATCGCAATTCATCATAATGAATTTGCAAGAATTAATTTCCTTTGAAAATATTCAGTAGCTCATCATAGTTGCATATTGCTGTCTCTACAGTAATATTTTGATACCAAAACTTACAATTTCCAGTCGTATGAAGTCCTCCAACAACGTAAGTGATAATGGTGTCCAAAATCTAAAAACAAAAACAAGATTTTGATCAGTAATTGATTCTAATGAAGCGAAGTTTTTGGTGCAGTTCCTCTGAAATGTGATAACGATTTAATCACTTCAAGAGTCACTCCCGAAACGTTTATTTCGTTATGTGCTTACGACTAAAATGGTTTAATTTTAAAGTTTTTTATTTATTTTATTTACCTTTGCCACAAATGAAAACGCACCACGTGAGTAAAAGAAACGTTTGCTGGTCTACAGGTTAACGAACAATCCGATTTTAGTATTATAAGGAATCCTGTGCGAACGAAGGGCTAACTCAGATTAGAAAAGTTTTGTAACTTAACCCTTTCCCCCGGAGAAAACCATATAGCCTTTTGCTAAATAACGTAAAACATAATATTTCCAGGAGGTAAACAAATAGATAACTTTATGTAGCTTCAAGATACTTCAACATCAGTTTATCTCTTGAATTAAGTTGGTTCGCAAGAGCTACCCCCTGTAAAATGAAATGTAGATTGATTTTCCTGTTAATTGGAAATAACTCCGGGGGTAAAAGAGTTAAATCGACCACGTCACCATTCGTTATAACTAAGTTTCTTTAAAATGCTGCTAAAACTCCGAATCAAGACTGTCCACATTTTAGCTTTCCTGGCATGTGTTCATATATCTTTTGAAAAGCCATCGGTATTATTGCTGCATCCCATGACAACAACACATGCCGTTAAGACAACAACAACATTAAGTCTACATTAAGAAACCATGACAATAACAACGTTACAAAAAAGTTGAAAATGTTGATCAGTATTTCGAAAGTTCTTTTGTTCTCCTTTGCCAACAAAATGACCTAATGACTTAAAGCGACAGAAAGAGACCAATGTATTCATTCACGATTTCTCTCATTCGTGCAAATCAAATATCGAATCGAATCAAAAATCAAATGTACGTATAATTTTACCATATCTTCAGAAGAAAAAATATCTTGGTTTTCAAGAATGACATCAACGAAAATTCGGTCTTTTTTGTCATGTGTGTTTCTTCTCTTTGCAACCACATCCTTTGTCAAGGATTTCATGTTTTTGAGGCCTACAAAAACAAAAATCTAGCCTTATCAATTCACCATTATCATATCGGCTGATGGGTTATTCACAGTTAATGACGTGACATGATCTGGGGTTATTTATTTTTCAGGGGGTCAAGTTAAGCACAGGGGAACGTACCAGTACCACCAGACTTGGATTCGATTTCGATAATATATTTTTAGAGCTGAAAATATTTCTTAAAAAAATATAATTTTGGCTGAAAATTTTTGAAATCTTATATTTTTGGGTAAAACATAGAAATAGTATGAAAAAAATAGCATTGAAATGTTAACAAAAAGATGTTATAGGAAGCAAAATTGCATCATAACCTGAGCCATACTGTAATATTTCTTGACTTGCGTTTTCGCTGCATTACATTCTTGGGTCAGCTCAGGATTTCCTTGGACACGCCCCCCTATCTGAGTTAGATGGTGCTACCTCCTGGGCAGCCAAGCATCTACCTCCCACGCTAAACAGGAGGGAGCCATCCTAATTCCTTGCCCGAATCCTCGTGAGAAAAAAAGTTGCCTTAAAGCAACAAGAAAATTGTATTAACACCATCCTAGTTTTGCTATATTCCATCTTCTTTGTTTGAGTTTTTCGCCAGAGCGATAGGTGCACTGAAGTAGGGCCGGGTTGTTTTCAACCCCTCTGCCAATCACAGACATATATGATATTCTCCAGGCCCTTCAGGCGATGCCCCTATTTCCCGTTTATTTCGGAACATAATGGAGCAAGTATTTCTCTGATAAATATATTTAGATTTCTTATCAGAACAAATTCCTTCCAAACAACTAAAGTAGTTTGGAAAGCATGTATTTTGTACGAGCTGGGTATTTGAAATTGATTCCCAACTACGCCTGAATAGCACATATCTTATGTGACAGTTGTGACGTTGTCGAAGGCTAAAATTCAAAAAATCTCGTTCTCTTTTTCTCAACAAACTCTCTTCTTTTTGTCTCCAAAATTTCAAGTCTTTGTAAGTCACGTAACGATAATGTACGTAGAAATATAAATTTTTGTCAAAAGTAGAGTGATTTAAAGATTTGAAATCTGATACGACGCTGACAACGAGAATAAAATCGTCGAGGTTAAATCCCTTACAAACTTCAAATCTTTCCACTACTGACGAAAATGAATGCTTTAACTTTGACGAAAACGAATGCAGAAATGCAAAAATTGTTTCTAAATTGAGCTTTGTAACCTGGGTACCAGACTTTCGAACAACGAAAAGTGGATTCCTTCATCCTACATGCCTCTTCGCCCTGACGGTATCAACGCAAGTCCAATAATTTCAATCACTTGCTCTGTTTTTTTTTTGACAGCTCACAAAGAGATAATCGTTTAGTTAGAAGCTAGTTTTCGTTATATCCAGGTTAATATAGTTTAATTTAGAGTGCTGATATCTACTTTAAAATCTCATAAATAATATATTTTACAAACCTTCTTGAAATTTTCTCTCTCGTTCACTGCCAGGCTCTGGTGGCCCATTCATAAACTGAAATTCTACTTCAGTCCAACACTGCAAAATTATAAATTTTTATAACAAAAAATAGAAAATGGCGAAAAAATGTCAAGCGCTTACAAAATCATCAAAATTAAATCTTTCGACTGAATATGTCCTCTCGCGTGTCCAGCTTTTGAAGATACTAGAAATTTATATGTACCTAGATATTTTTAAAATTGTCCTTCTGAGTTTAAATTTGATTCTTTAATGACATAAACTAATCACAATAAACTTGCTGCAAATATTGCAAAATTTGTAATACAAATTTTTAGATACCGTAAAAGGATGCCTCTACACCTGCTCTAAATTTATACAATTCTATTGTTGCAGGTTCTGTTACGTTTGATGTTGTTCTAATATTGGGTAATTTTAACTGTTATTCTCTAATTTTATCTGTAATTCTTTATGTTAAATGTGGGTGTGCAGAGCCCCATACATTTTATTTATCTATATTTGAGTATCACAAACCTCAACTGGGGGTATGTGTTAAAATTCACAGAGAGGAGTAGGTATTTTCTGAAACAACCCGTTATGTTTTGGTATAATTTTGCTATCTTCTTTTTCGTATGCTTGCAGGTTCGATATCATATCATTTTCATATGCTTGCAGGTTCAATAACCAGATCCTCCTCAGTGTGATTCCCCGCAGGTAGATGTAGATGTAATATGCCTTGTAATTTACGATTATAATAATGTAAAATTACTGTATTGAATTGTGAATTACTAGACCCTTACGGGTGATCAATATGTGAATATCAATTCATCACGACAACATAATCAGAACATGCAAGAGCGGGAAAATCATAGTGGGGACAATAGACACACCATTTTCCAAACTGGTCTTTTTGCGTTGTTTTATGCTAACAATTCCCCTAAACAGTGTTTTTTCAAAGTCCAACATTTCATATCTCCATATTCCATATTCAATTTCTCCATATGCTCCAACATTCCATATTTAAATATTTAATTTCCTACATTCCTTATCAAGCATTCCATATCATAATATTCCATTGTCTTAAAATCCAGATTTCAACATTCCACAATCCAAAATCCCATATTCCAAAGCCATTTCCTATTGCAACATTTCAATGTTTGGGCTTCAAATTTGGGCTAGCTCCCGCAGAGAACTAACCTTCTGCGGGAGCTAGCTAGCAAATTTGAAACCCAACCATTGAAGTGTAATCATAGTTTTTTGTGTTTGTCTCCACAACAGGTCTTTTTACGAAGAAAAGCCCTGAAAGCAACAAAATGATATTCCGCAGTTTTCTTGATTCATATATTTGTATGTCAGTACCACGACGCTATAAAGGCTGTGGTATATGTCCAAAATCAGTGTATGTCCCAAAATATGTCCATAGCCGGTAGATTTTAGCTTTTTATTTTGACAAAGTGGTATAATGTCAGTATAAAAATACTAGGTAAATACTAGTATAATACTAGTAAAATACAAGTATTTTCAATCTTTTCTGTAATATTTTAAAGAATAAAGGTAGTTCTACCAAACAATCAACCAACAAACAGTTTTACGGTTGTTCCTACTGTCCCTATCTAAATAAAATCGATTTGTGTCAAAACATATTCGCTTCGCTTGTGCAGGAAATCCAACCTTTTCCAGATGTTGCAAATCAAATAAATATAGCTCAAACATAGAACGATTTAGCATTTGATCTACTTCACATTTTGAGATTAAATTTTGAAATCACATGACAGAATCGCTATCACATGAGACCACGAACAATGCAACTTCAAAACGTACGCAACTAAACTGGTGACCAAAATACAAACTCTCCTTTGCCTACCATTTAATATTTCCTGCAACTTCGTGCAGCTCACCTCTGCTGCACATGTGTGTGCAGGACTTTAATCGGACTTACATGAGGTCTAATAGAAGCGTCCAAAACATGTTTGGATTAGAGGGGGGGTGTAGATGAAACTTTATTTGAATTTTTAACAAAATGCTTAGATGTTATGAATTAATTTACTGCTTTGATGGAAAGTTTGATGTTTCTATTTATGTCCAATGCGCTATCACGGAAATCTGTTTTGAATTGTTTGAAACCACGTCAAATGCGGCTTCAAAACATACGGCTTCTATGAACCGATCAAGAATCAATAAAATAGCTCCGTTGCAGGTCCGACAAGCCTTATTTCCGAATGCCATACAATAAATCGTAGTCAAACAATATGCTTTGCTCTGATCTCACAGCAAAACAGCCTGTTTTGCAGACATGGCTAGGCTAATGTGGACTGCGTGCAGACTCTACTTAGCATTTAACGGAGGAGAGTTTCGAGGCTACGCGGAGGAGGCTAGACTAACGTCATATAAAACAGGTTTAAAAAGGTTTACAACAATTAAACGAAAAAGTAATCTAAACACCTACAATATCGTACGCCCTCTCGAAGCTCAAAATTTGCTTGTGTGATTTGAAATAATCACCACAAGAAGTAAGCATGATCGCCTTCAAAGCCAAAGTTAGCATGTATTGTTTCATTGGTATGTGTTCGTCTGCATTAGCGGTTTTCAACTTTGCAACAATTTCATTTGAAACCTAAAATCGAACATAAAAATCAAAACGGTGTCAAATCCTCATAATAAAGCATTCTAACCCAGGAAATTATATCCCAATTTTTAACCAAAGCAAACTGTCCTTCTAACAACAAAATTTTAGAAGATATTCTTATTAATTTTCTGCAGTAAATATCCGTTAATTCTAACACTGGCAGGGATGAAGAATTCGTTTGAATTAGCTAGTGTTCGCTTCGCATTAACAAAAGTTAGGACAAAATACCCCAAACTGAAGCTGCTAAATGTTCAATTTGGAAGTTAAATTAATTAAGTAAATTAAGAAAATAAACGTTCAAAGAAAGTTGTTTAGTACTAGGCAGCATAAAGGTAAAATGTTTAGACCGCTGACCATGAGGTGTTTTGCGTTGGCGGGAAGCTAAAGCCTGGGAGAGAGGTCAAGACATTCGACCCCTTTTGCTCGACATTTCACATGCGATCGCCGCGTGCTTGGTATTTTTTTATTCGTGAACGATATGCGCTGGTGGAAACAGAGTTTGGTGGAAATATATCTGCTTCTTCATGGTTAAATTCAAATAAAAATCAGACATTTGCATCAGGTGAGAGTTTCTTAATTTCAACTGTTTTCAAAAATTTAAATTGCTTAAAATCTAGGGCCTGCCGCAATAAGCCCTTTCCATATCGATGAAGGTCATTATCCAACGAACATGTCTATATCAATGGATAAAGTTGGGAGCGTTGCAAAATGTTCTTAATTTTCTTCTGAAGACAAGGTATCTTTTTTTGGCAGAGGTGTGAATTTCTACCATAAAGCCTGGTTCCCACTGCACGATTTTTACGATTGCGATTTCGATTACGATTGCAATTAAATATGATGACGATTAACTACTTGTTTTCACCAACGAATAGTACGATTATGGAAAAGTGATTCAAAACTTTACGAACAAAATGGCTCCTTTTTGTAGAAAACAACTTGCTGCAATGGTCGGTGTAATTTTTGTGTTAAGAACACGAAGAAAGACACGATCTTAAAGAAAAACGCAAACATAAATTCTGGGTGAGAAGTATATTTAAATCTAAAAAATCGAGCGAATACCATCGAATTTTTCAAAAATTAAGAATGAATGATAAAGAGTATCACTACAGGTTGGTGAATTTTCTCCAGGCGTTCGCCACGACATATTTATCTTTGTACTCTTTCTGGCGCTGTTTACCTTTGTACTCTTTTTCATCAAAATTAATGTTTTCCTGCTCTGTGGTCATGCCGTTAACTTTGTGAGTGATTTTAAAATTAAAAGTGAATACTTTTGTTTTTGGGTTATGTTTGAAATTGAATATTGTTTATTCTTACGTAAATGTAACCAAGGGGCATGGCATGTCTGTGGCAACAGTCACTCGCTGACGTCAAATCCACCGATGATTGCGATTAAGACAGCTGAATATCGAAAATTTTTGATATTCAGTCGTGGCAATCGTTTTGCGATTAAAGAGATTAACGCAGAAATTTTCATGTTTTCATCGTAATAATCGTAACAATCGTGCAGTGGGAACCAGGCTTTAGAGACCTTCCTCGTTAAACAATGGAAAATTCTCGTTTTGAAAATTATAATTGGTGGGTTTCGGGTGTGGCAGGAACTTTTTTTTATGTATGAACTTTACTCGTTGTATGCAAAACGGTGCATCGCGGCTTTAGCCGAGCATTCTTCCTGATCTTCACGTGGTTTTCAGAGGAAAATTTTTTTTAGAGATGATGGATTTTTATCTAGAACAAAATTTATTTGTGAAGTTCCTCTTGTTTCAGCTCAAGATTTCGCTCAATAATTTTACTTGCCCATCTGGAGATATCCGACAAATCAGTGAAATTCACGGACCGGACCGCCGTGAAACGGACCAAATTTACGCCCGTTTAACGATTTCATTCTACGTTGAATTCTTTGACTGTTTTTAAATGAAAATTTGCTAACTTCTGATTTCTTAGGTTTTTGAAAATCAGATTTCTTGACATCAGCGCAAATTTCTGGAGATTATTTGAGATAAAAGCGATATCTTATCTGCTTTATTATTCTGCGATAGAAAATGGCGCCGTAATATTCTTTCTCAGATCTCTCAAGACTGCTTAGAGCCTTGGTGAATCTATGGTAAATGGTATTGGCGTCAATTTTAACGTGATGCGCTGGTGCTTTGAAGATTATTCTTGCTAATTTGCGCCTCATTGGCAATTAATACCTTGCTAATTCCTGTGTACTTCGCAGGGATTGGATTTCTGTTTTCATTATGCGTAACTTTTAAAGTGTGTTCTTTGGATCGAGCATTTTTCTTTGGTATCACTGCACACTGTATCAATTGTAATTTTGCCATTTCCTTGGCGTTTGATCTTTCTAATTCCTGTGAACTTTGAAAGGAATTCTGTTTTCATTCATTATGCGTAACTTTTTAAAGTATGTTTTTTGGATCGAGCATTTTTCTGTGGCATCATTGCACACTGTACCAATTGTAATTTTACCATTTCCTTGGCGTTTAGATCTTGCTAACTCTTGAAAGGAATTCTGTTTTTATTTACTATGTGTGACTTTTAAAGTATGTTTTTGGGATCGAGCATTTTTCTCTTGTGTCATTTGAAATTTTGCCATTTCCTTGGCGTTTAGATATTTTCTATCGGGAGAATTGGATTCCTATGCCTTTCGAGAACAGGAAACATTTTAAAAGGCATCAAATCTGTGAATTGAAAAAGATGCCTACATTTTTCTCTTGAATGGTAATGGCTCACTTATATTTGAAATTATCGGAACTCATAATATATGCAAATTCCTTGATAAACTGATAAGGGAACCTTAGTTTGGGGATTTTACTTGCGAAAATAAGATGCGTCGATAAGATTGCTTATACAAAGAGGGGCCGCGAGCCTGTTTACATTGGAGGGAGGGGGGCCTCTTGGGCATGCAACTGATACACCCATAAAAATTTGCAAGAATTACAGACCCTGCAAATTGGTTCATCTCTGCATCGCGCATCTTTTTAAAACTACTACAACACCAGATTCCAAGATTTTCTTGCTTTTTAATGACGAAGATAGATACACATAGACTCGTCACATAATTTCTGCCACCATCTTCTTATATCTGCTCAGACTTATTACAGCCCCAAAACTGGCCTGACTACAACCAAATTTACAGCAGCTTTTTTGCCTTTTTTCTTTTTAACAACTATGTTGGGATTCTTAGAATTCATCGTAATATTTACTTAGTTTCGTTTGGTTTATCTTAGGTTTATCTTTAGATTCATAAGCTTTTTGGGTACTGAATGGAATTCTTCATTCTAAATTGGAGAAGTATTGACGAGATAAATTCGTAATTTCAATATTTTCAAAAGGTTCGCACAGGGGAGGACCATCACCATACACTCTGGATCCCAATGGAACTTGATGGGCCCTCGCGGCAATGCTTAAATGCTTGATGTTCCTGGGTATGCAGAGCTAAAGATTCCATAAGAATTAAAGGCAAAATAAAGAAAACAAGAGCTCAGCCCTTTATTAAACACGTTAATGTCTATCAAATCTGTAGAGGTTTTTAAAGCCAATAAAAATGAGAAATTCTGTTTATTATAAAGCGATTGCAAATAAATAAATAGTTGCTACGGAGCCAGGCTCTTGATTTGTTAAAGCCACTTATTGTCTTTTTGCTGACTGGAGCCAGTTTTCTTCGGGCTCAATTTCAAATCTATTGCTCCGAGTTCTTCGTTTTTAGGCCGCTTTTGCTAGGCCTATTACTCGCTGCTCAGCCCATTACTCGGCATGAGCCTGAAACGAAATCTACTTATTTCACAGAACTCTTCAGTTGTTTAAGCTTCGTGAATGCTTTCATTGTCTTGATTTTGCTGAATTTGAGGAAAATTATCCAGTTTTAACCAAGAGAATCGCCGAATTTCCGATTGATTGGCAGGATTTTGGGTGCTCTTTCACCATGGAGTCAGTACACCATTTCTTGCACCACCTCTTATCTGATCTTGCTTGTTTTGCTTGTATGATAATTTTAAACATCTAACCCAACATTCAGACATTTTTGCTAAAAACCATACCCATGTATAGAGAATGTGCTGCATTCAAACCCATCCATATCGACGGCACATACCCAAATATTAGGGTGTCCCCCCCGGACACATATAGGATTTGAAGTAATTTTCTTCACCCAGGCTCATAAAACTGGCAGCTGTTGACAACGAGCCCAGGGGCAGTTATCCCCTTGCCCCCTTCTTAGTAAGCATGTTTGGTTGTCAACATGGCAGTGGATAACTTAACAATATTCAAACTGAGATGATAATCAACAGACGTGTTTCCTCTTTGGACGACAGTGGTTAATCCATTCTATATGTTGAAGCCAACATTATGGAAATTTATCAAATTTTAAGAAATTACATTTTCACAATAGACAAAATTGTGTAAACAAAATTTTGTTTAGAAACAAACCTTTGCATTCCACATTCCTTTCTGTTATGGAAAGATTCGAATTCGCAAGGAATATGACCGCAAATATTTTGTGGGGACAAATTGTTTTAACGTCATTTTCACGGCCAAAGCCTTTACATATCAAATCTTTAAATCATTGTATTTGATAATGATAATAAATAATGTACATACGTACGTACCTAGAAACAATATCAACATCAATAGTAATAGCCTTGAGATACACATTGTGATTACGTTGTCTACTTTAAAAGTAAAGATTACATTTACGAAACAACAACAAAAATTTCAATACGATGGTTAGGCCTACCCAAAGTGAGTTTCCTCTGAACGTATGTTCAAGGTTAAAGGCAGCTTTTAGGAAAATGGCAACTTCTTTTGGAAGGCTCAAGTTCTCATTTGGACTTGCCTCAAGTCTTGTTCATGCCAAATCACAAATTTGTACTTCGTACTCAATATATCGAGGGAATGCCATATCGAGGGAATGCTATGAAAGTACTCGGCGAAGTCTTGTTCTCATTGGAAAGAAGAAATAAGCATCGTGGGCTTCAAGAAACGCGAGTTGTTCTTTCCTAATCCCTTCCCAAATCCCATTTATCCCTGTTCCCTGTAAACATGTGCTTGATGCAACAACAACAACCTTCGTGGGTACAGGGACACAGGGAAGAATAAACATCTGCATGAAACTAGACGAGCTACACCATTCGCTTTGTGAACACGCGACTGGCAATCATGCAAGAAAATAGTTGGACAGAAAAATCTGCCTCCTCAGAGTACCATAATTTTTTTTACTTTTTTAATGCTTGATTTCAAATAAAATCTGCAGCTCTGAAAGCTTGGCTCTGCAAAGCCAATTCTAAGAGCATTACGCGGTTGCAGAAGAAAACTGTGTTTTGCTTTAAGTATCCTCTCGGCTGTCAGAGTCAAAACGAGCACCCTCCCTAAATTCCTTTAAGCAGTGAGCACTCTCCCTAAATTCCTTTAAGCAGTGATCACCCTCCCTAAATTATTTTAATTGTTAATTTTAAAATTTTTCGTATTTTACAGGCTTTTAATTGTAAATTGTAATATAGGTTCTAGCATATCATTGCTTTTATAATGAGTTTTTAAGATTTAGGTTTTAAGTAGTACATTGTAATTTCATTTAGTTTTATTCGTATTTTATACATATCTTTGTAGTTGGTTCTTTTTGACAAGTTTGCACACAGGGGACTGAGGTGTCTTTTCCACGGGGAATGACTTCTGTCTCAGTTGACTCACTTCTTCGGGAAGCTAGTCCCCTTATCTCCATACAATGTACACTAAGGTTCCTGTGATGTGCATAATTGTTGTTTTATTGATTAGTTTACGGCTGACGGTGCTCATTTAAGATAAATGAAATGGAAAATGGCAGACTTGACCGAAAGGCATTGAACGAAATGACGTCAAAATTTATCAGGGAACGCAGGGAAGCGAGAGAGTCTTGCAATATTGTCAATTCATATTAAATAGAGAAACTTGTTTTTGTCATGGAAACTGTTTTGTCGTACCAAGGATAGGCCTACTTTTTTGTCATATCAAGAAAAGGCCTGGGATAGAAATTAGATGTATTTAACGACCCCTGCAAAGAGAATAGCAATTGCTTACTATAGGTTTCGGTGGTATCGTAATTTTTAGGAGCAAATCAGAGTCTTGTTAGCCCTGGTGGGGCCTTGAGTCCATGGAAGCATTTGGGGGTCCCTGTGTCGATGTTGTTTGAAGTTCTCAATAAAACCTACCTAAATTTTGAATAGGAGGCTTATGAGTAAATGCCTAGTAGGCCTTGTAGGCTTATGAGTAAATGCGGCACTGTAGCAAGCATATTAAAATGTTGAAATAAATATAGTTGATATTTCGGCATTCGGGTTAAAAAATTCCTGTGGTGGCAAAGGCCAGTGGAGGAATGAAAAGAAGTCAAAATGGCCTAACAAATGTCAAAAAGGTCGTCTGTTATATACAATCTTCAGCAACAACTGGATTACAACTTTTAGAAATATTTGTGGCGTCGAACAAGGCTGGTTAAGGATGTTAATCACCTACTGCGAAGACCTGCATAATTTAGATAGCGAATTTTGTCCAGTGATTCAAACGAAGAGGCAGATGTTTTTCATTTGTTTCGTTGGATGAAACCAATGTTTACTTTGATCTCATGATAGATATTCTTTGGGTTCTATGATTGTGGAATTTATATCTGTCAATATTATTAATGAGGGTTGCGGCTTTTTTCAGGATTAGTTTTCTTTTTGATGAAGACTTTGAGAAGAATTTCACTCTTTTTCATTGATTTTGCATTCACTCTTTTCATTGGAATTTCACTCTTTGTCAATTTTCACATCAGGTCATATCACGTTTGCCGGGTTGTATTCATTGGATCTGCAGAATAAATAGATGAAATGATTTGAAGGATTCCTTTTTGACGACTATTGGATATTTAAAGAGAGGAATTTCACGTTTCTTTGATTTGAACTGGTCAAGAATGTCTTGGACATTTAAAAAATTTAGATATAAAGGTTCACAAAAAGAGAACGTGTTTTTACGATCTTGAGAAATAACGTTCATGGAGTTTTTTTGTGTGTATGATATTGCTCTTCGTACTTTTGCAGAACGATAAATCAATCCACCTTTTCTAGTTAAGACCCCCATTATGGAAATTTATCAAAACGTTTGAGAAATTGCAACCCCGTCTCCATAATTTTGTGTATGCTGCGCGACAAAGCCCAGGGTACCATAAGCCCCTTCCTGTAGTTTCATTGGTCGATACAGATTTCTTTGTTCTTTAGATTGGATCAATTATATTCATGATTGACCACTACTTTATGTATGCAGCTTCTAATGTCCTCAAACACACCCTTATGTTCTATTGCATATATATATTGCTATATATAATGCCATATGTGGTAATTTTGACCTTATTTGTCCTAAACTGAATAGACGGAAAATGTCTTTTTGGCGAAGCATTTGAAGAAATTGAATCTTGAATATTGATGAATCGAAGTGAATGCAAACATAACCCAAAAGAATGCTAAATACAGTCTATATTCTGCCTTTGCAGAGCCTCGGGCAGCAATAACGGTATAACGAAATGCATAATACCATAATCTCTTATGTATATTGCACGTAAAATAGTAGACTAGCTCCATGTATATTTCGTTAAAAAAAAGTATTTTTCCTTCGCAGTTACATTTTTTCTGTTAATTTAACTTTTTACTGATTTAACGTATCTGCAGATAGGAAGTTAGTTAGTTAGTTTTATTTGCCACTGAATTAAAAGTTTACAATTTAAAATTAAACAAAAGGATAAAATATTACACAATTCGTAAAGTAAAAAATGAATGAGAAATAAATAATAAATAAAATAAAAATAAAATAATAAAATAATAATCCTAAATGCATTAATGACTATGATAAAGTATAGATATATCGTTTGTAAAGGATATGTTAGTTAGTAATGGATATGTTAGTTGGTGTACTTAAGTGTACTGTGTGAAATGTACTTAATGGTGTATACATATGCATATTGCGTACCCGAATTGCCACGTATCTGCATCTAGAAACTGTACTTTATGGTGCATATATGAAAATGTGTATATATTATAAATTGTTTATAGGTTAGTTGCGAAGTACATGTTACATGTTATGTATTTTGTTTTTATTGATGTAATGCATATGATTACATAATTGGATTGTGCAAACAAAGTCTAGTTTATTAGGAACCTGTAATGACAGCCTAGCCGTATTACAATTGTTGTAATTATACTACGACTCGAGAAAATTTCTGGGTTTCAATTTTCTGCCTCGTAATCAGAATTCGAACTTCGAGCAATGGCAAATTCGAACTTCGATAATAGGAATCTTAATGCTTCGTTTCAATCTGTCCCAGAAAGTTGGGATAGCCAAGTCCAGAATTTGTGTTGTAATTTAGCCAGGCTAACGGCAGCCTGAACTAAAAGAATAGATTTGCCACGACGTTACGAGGCCTTTCACAGTACACAATTGTTTAATAAATTATTAAGCAACCGTGATGGTCATTGTCAGTTGGTTCTCTGTAGGAAAGTATGAGTTGCATGTGGATTTGATTTGAGTTGCCTGTGGATTTGATTTGAATAGAAACGACGATTAAGTATGCATATTATGTACTTCATGTTAATACTCACAGCACAGGATACAGGTTATTTATTTTGACGCTGTTTGATGTAAATAGGTAAACAATGGTTTTATTGAAGGGAAAAAGTACCTTGAGGTTAAAAAGCGAGTTACGTATCGTACAACATAAACATGTAGTCTATGTGATGAATACAGAGACATTTAAAAATGGATCGTTTTATACGGTTTTGTAATTGCATGGTTTCAAGGGGGCAAGAGGGTGCATTTACCACCCAATACCCAACAAAATGATCCTTGAGAATCACCTAATTCTGCTATGAACCAATTGTAGGAGGAATGAAGTTGTTCTTTTCTTGACCACGCCTATAATACAAAACGATGCGTTTTCAAAAGATTCCGTTTTCATCGCTTTTAATATGGCTAAAAACGGAACAAAATTGATCCGTTTTTGCATACTATATATACATACATCTATTATAGATAAAAGCGTGGACAAGGGCTTAAGCCCTTTGGATGTTGGCTAGTTTAACCTAAGTTAAACCTTACCAAATTGTGCGAATCGGTTGGGTGGCTCTTGGGTTGTGGCTTTGCGGGCGGGTGGTACATCTTTCCGGATTCACCCGGTAGTTTTTATTTCTTTCTATGTTAATTGCTGCGGGGTTGTCATAGCACATTGCTCCCCGTGGTACTATCGCCCTTGTACTGTTTCGTAGAGTAATTAGTAGTTAAAATTTATAATGGAGTATAAAGAAAAAGTTAAACCCAGATTAGCTGTACCCACACGGAAAATATATAATCTAGGTTCGCTAGATTAGCCTTACTGCACACGTCGTAATTTAGCTAATGATATTTGGGTGGACGTGTGGGGGCTTTTTACCCTGCATCTCATCCGCAGTAACGAAACTGGGGCCTGATTTATCAGGCTAATGTATGATCATGAAACGGTTTATCATTAACAATCGACAAATTTTCTCCTTTTCAGACAACGGAAATGGGACATTTTACATAAAGAGTGATGGTCGCCATGGAACAATTCGTAACAAGTTGACATTGGACCGAGAAACAATCGCAAGCTACGACCTCGTCGTTTTTGCATTCGATAAAGGGAATCCTACTTTGAATTCTTCGGCCAAAGTGCGAATTATAGTTGACGACGTCATGGACAGCCCCCCAATTTTCGATCAGAAAATCTATAATTTTACGCTGGAAGAGAATTACGCCAAAGGAGATCCGTTCATGTATGTACACGCAAAGAGTGCTGATATCCACACGGAACAAGACCTTTTTTATCAAGTGAGCCGAGGATCTGGTGGTTCTGATTTTACCGTCCAGGGAGACAGTGGTGGAATTAGCCTCAAGGCCGGTCACACCTTAGATTACGAAAAACAAAAGGAGTATCGTTTCCAAGTCAATGTCTATTACGGCCAGACGAGCTTTATGGACACGACAATCGTGCACATCAAGATCCTAGACTTGAACGACAACGCACCGACGTTGCGCCCTTTCGAAGTTTTCTTTAATTTTTTCCAAGACAACTTTCCGAAAAATCCGGTCTTTAAAATTCCTGCGGAGGACAAAGACGCGAATGCCGTTTTGACGTACGAAATAAAGGAAAAGAGCGGACAAGATTTTGTGTCGTTGAACCCGAAAACCGGGAACATGACTTTTCATAAGAATATCGAGAATCTTGGAAGCGAGATTCGGATTGAAGTTCGCGTGTTCGACCGTAAGCATTGGTCCTCGAGCCACGGGTTTATCACTGCAACTATGATCACGTCTGATATGGTGAATAACACGATCCGCGTAGTGTTGAACAACATGACGGTGAATGCGTTTCTGAATTCTAAAAATATCAATTTGTTTAAAGAAGCTTTCGCGGAGGCAGTTGGTTGCAGCCGCAGACTCGTGTTCATCGTCGGTGTCGAGAAGCCCGGACCGTTGAGTCTTGGCAAAGATTCTACGCCAAAAGTGAAAATCTCCGTTGCGGCCAGATCCAGCACTGGTGGCGCGTTCATCACTCCAAAACGCATGAAAGACAATATTTACTTCCACAAGGAAAAGTTCATGACGAAGATCGGCAAGAAATTGGTTTCTTTCGACGACGGTGATGAACTATTTTGTAGCAGCGAAACGTGTGCGTTTTATGGTCAGTGCACGATACGCGTCACTTACAAGACTGTCGCGTCGCAAATGATGACGGAGACTGTGATCTTTTGGGGTATTGAGTCGGGAAATAGGCACAGTTGTCCATGTCCAGCTGGATTCAAAGATCGTGTCAAAGGCATCCGTTTGCAGCGATGCGCGGCATCGTATAGCTTGTGTTTTTCAAACCCGTGCGGCTCGAACGGAGAATGTATCAGCACCGGTTTTGGTTTTGCTTGTAAATGCAAAAATGGCTTTGTTGGAAAAACCTGCAAGATTGACATGAAACAGAAAAGTTGCCCACGGGATTTGGGGATTTGCGTCAATAACGGTGCGTGTGCTACAGATGCCGCTGGCGGGGGATTGAAGTGCGTTTGTCCTGGAACAGGCAGCGTGTATACTCCTAGATGCGAGCTTACTACGAGATCTTTCCAAGCAAATTCCTATTTATCGTTTACAGGTAAGATTAATTATATTTACCCCCTGGAAGTCCCATTGCTAGACAACGCAAAATGTCATATTTTCAGAAGGTAAATGCCAACAGAAATTTATGGCAATTTTAGATATTTCAACGTAAATTTATATTTTGAATTAGGTTGGTTTGTATGTACTACGCCCTGCAAAATAGAACTTACATAGGATTTTGCCTGTTAATTGGAAATAAATTGGAAAGATTAATTTAAAAGAAATCTAATTCTCTTGTAAATTTCTTGTTTAATTTTACATAGGTCTGACAAACCGCTGGAAATTTCACTTATCCATGGAATTTGCGACAGAATCAACTAATGCTGTGCTATTTTACAATGGACGATACAGCGAGAAAAAAGATTTTATTGCGATTCGAATTGCCAGTGGCCAAGCGGAGCTTGTTTTTTCTCTTCTTCAAAATACGGTTGTTGTGAGATCGTATATCGATGGAGGTGTCAGCAACGGAGCTTGGCATAAAGTTACTGTATCGTTTGACTACAAGGAGAACCTCAAGGTAAGTCATTTTATCATCCACCATCTCAAACTCTCACGGGAATTTGAAATTTATTCGAGATAGAGAATGTTTGAATTAACGGGCAGCATTTCTCCCAGGAGAAGTACCATCTAACAGGGGTAGCGGTTAGATGGAGTGTCTGAGAGGAAATCTCGAGCTGACCCAAAAATACAATGGAACAAAAACCCAAAAATATAACAGTATGGCGCATGTTACGATGCAATTTTGTTTCCTGTATAAACATCTTTTTATTAACATTTCTATGCTATTTCTTAATATTTTACCCAAAAATATAAGATTTCAAATTTTTTGAGCCAAAATGATATTTTTTTTATGAAAAAGTTTTCAGACCCAAAAATGTATTATTGAAATCGAAATCCCAACTCCAAAAATATAAGACACGACCCCAACCCAAGTCCGATGGCACTGCCCCCCTGAGGTGTTTCATAGGAAAGCCTAGCCAAATGGTTAATTAATGGGTTAATGCAGCTACGAGTTTGTTTACATTTTGGGATTAGCCAATCATGTGATAGATTTTTGTCATATGTTTACCAGCTCTGCACATTGGTTGGCTGCTTTTAAAATTTTAACAGATCGGCATATAGCCGTACATTTACATTTGGGGTCATGTATTCCCCAGGAGGGTGTTGAGAGTTTTTGCCAGGTACTATAGACAAATATCATTTGAGACTTAACCCTTTCACCCCTGGAAGGGCTATATGGCCCATTGGCAAACAACATAAGACGACACATTTTCAGGAGGTATGTGCAGAAAAAACGTAAGTAATGTAAGATATTTCAAAGTAAGTTTATATTTTGGATTAACTTGATTTGTATGTGTTACCCTCTGTAAAATAAAACTTAGATAGGATTTGCTTGTTAAATGAAGATAAATTTACCCTACAAACAATGTAAATGCAATGAAATTCAATGTAAATGCAATGTAAATGCAATGTAAATGCAATGTAAATGCAATGTAAATGCAATGTAAATGCAATGTAAATGCAATGTAAATG
>JAYJMH010026224.1:0-18232 GCA_036873815.1 Phacellophora camtschatica
ACATGAACATGAACATGAACATGAACATGAACATGAACATGAACATGAACATGAACATGAACATGAACATGAACATTTCGAAATGAACATGAACATTTCGAAATGAACGAGCTGAAGACAGAAATGAGTTCAGATTAACATTTAAAAGCATACATACCAACAACATCTTGCAAGCCTTGTGGATTTATAAAGACGTCCCTTGCAGCAAAGATATTTTCCAGGATGGTAGGATCTCCTTCCACCTAAAAAATGAGAGATAAAAATAACAAAGATATTATGGCACAACACTTTGCTTAAATGCAAATGCAAGAAAGTAGCAATGCCGGAAAATAGCTTCTAAAATTAAGATAAGTAAACAATGCAAGAAGGTAACTTTTATTATGATCAAGTCACCACAAAAAGAAAGTGCGAAGAATTAATTATACATTTTTTCCAAGCATTGCGATGATACTTATATATATATACTTGTTTTCTTAATAATAAATTCATTCAGATATTACCTCAGGGGACATTCACAAAGTACGTAAATTACTTGTTTTCTTAATAATAAATTCATTCAGACATTATCTCAGGGGACATTCCCAAAGTACGTAAAATACTTGTTTTCTTAATAATAAATTCATTTAGATATTATCTCAAGCGACATTCTCAAAGTACGCACGAACTAAATTAGAAATTTTTCAACCTTGATATTTGTCACATAAAATATAAACAATACACATTTATGAGTTCGCTCACATTTTAGAGTAGGGACTTTTTGTTTCGATTTACCCCCAATAACTTTTCTATTCTTCTTGGATGATTTGCAAGCGTTGTCTTTTTTTAAATGAACTGCATTGTTGCAACATTCATACTGTTCGGAATTGTACAATTTTCCCTTGAAGCAAAACTCATTCCATTTTTCCACAATTTTTGACCTAAAATTAAAAATAATTATATTCAAGCAATAAATACAACAGTTCTTTTTAAAATTGAGGATCAACGCCAACAGATATAATGCTAACACATTTTTTTTACAATTTCACCCCGTTACGGTCCATATGGCCTATTGATAAATAACGCAAAACATCATGTTTTCAGGAGGCAAACGTGAGCACAATTCTTAATTCGTTTATGAGGTTTCAATATGTTTTTAAAAGTTAAATTTGTTTGTCAGAAAGTAATCCGGTTATCAAAGAGTTCTTGGCAAAAATTAACAAGTTGAAAATGATCAGAAAGCAGACATACCCACAACATCTAGCAAGCCTAGTGGATTTATAAAGATGTCCCTTGCAGCAAAGAGACCTTCCTGGATGGTAAGATTTTTTGCCACCTAAAAGGAAAAATTAAAATTACAGAGATATTACATTAAATTTGTTTATGAATTTGCGGGAAAAAAACGCAATGCTGAAAAGAAACTCTCTAAACTTATGAGGAACAATAGACAATTGTGCAAAGATGGCGGCAGAAAACTATTCCCATGATTCAATGCGTTCAATTTGCGAATCATTAGCAGTTCTATAGGCATTCGATCATCGAACGCAATGAATCATGGGCATAATTTCCTGCCGCCTTCTTTTCCGGAATTGCCTATTACAGTAGGTTGATTTTACTATGATCAACTCAACACAAAAACAAAATGCCATAATTTTAAGGGCTTTTTAAGCATTTGTCCCATAGAAATATCCAAACAATACGTATTTTGCAAAACTACGAATATACTCACATTTTAGGGTATAAATCTTTTTATTTTTCGATTTACCAGCGTGATTCTTCTTCAGTGATTTGCAAACGTGATATTTTTTCAAATAAACAGCCCTGTTACAAACTTCATATTTTTTGGAACTGTATAATTTGCCATTGAAGCAAAAATCATCTTTTCTTTCTACAACTGTTGACCTAAAATAGAAATATATTCATATTCAAGTAATATATGCAGCAGCTCTTCCTTAAAAACAATTGCACAATAATGAACAAGCAAGTCAGATTCCATCGCCGCCAAATTTGAAGCCAAAATTGAACAAGCAGTCGGATTCCATGGCCGCCAAATTGTTCACTTAGTCTTTTTGGCGCCTATCATCTGAACCTCCAAAAATTCTCATCACGTGATAAAAAATCTTTCTATTGTTTATTTTTCTATATATACAAACAAGAGACATAATGCTAAACAAATTGATTCCTCTGTTTCCGCTAACCCTTTCACCCCAGGGAAAGGACATATGACGGGCTGACAAACAACGTAAAAAGTCATATCCTAAGGGAATAAGTGTAAGTACAATATTTAATTCAGTTTAGAAGTTTTTGGATAAGTAAAAGTAAGTTTGTTTGTGTTACCCTCTGCAAAATGAAATTTACAATGGATTTGCCTATTCATCAGAAAAACATCAAGGCGTGATGAAAATTATGGGAAATATATGCAGACAAGAACGAGTTGAGATTGGCATGAAAAAGCAGACATACCCACAACATCTAGCAAGCCTTGTGGATTTATAAAGAAGGCCCTTGCAGCAAAGATATTTTCCAGGATGGTACGATCTCCTTCCACCTAAAAAATGAAAGATAAAAAGATTTATGAATATGTCCATTGCAGCAAAGAGACTTTCCAAGATGATAATATTTCTTTCCACCTAAAATTAGAGACGAAAATAACACAGATGTTACAGATTTGACCCAAACCTCGATCGTGCTCAATCCAATCACAAGTCTCGACCGTACTGAATCCAAGACAAATATAACAGAGATATTACAGATTTGACCCAAATCACGATCGTACTGAATCCAATCACAAGTCTCGATCGTATTGAATCCAAGACGAAAATAACAGAGATATTGCAGATTTGACCCAAATCTCGATCGAACTGAATCCAATCACTGCTCGTATTAAATCCAACTGCATCCGGTTCGCAGTTCCTTTTACGCTCCCCCGGTTGAATTCAACACTTGTTTGGTGCTTGTGTAAATGGAAGAAAATGTTTTTAATGCCGGAAAATGGTTTATGGAAAATGAATCTTGTTCAATGCATAGATAATTAGGTCAACGAATAAACCGAGTGCCAAGATTTAAAATCCTTCTCATTATTTTTCATATAAATGCACAAAAAACAATAAAATATTTACAAAATTTGTGACTCACATTTTAAAGTGATGGCTTTCGTTTTCCATTTTCGCCATGGTTTTTTTTGTCCTGGCCTTCTGGGGTATGGTCTCTGCGGAGGTGGTGTCACGAGTTCCTGAGGTGGTCTTTCAATCACTTGAGGTGGTTTCTCTTCAGGTGAATTTTCAAAGCTGTTTTCAAAGCATTGTCCTCGCAGAGCAAGGCCAAAAACCAAAATCAGCACAAATTTAACTTGTAACATCTAAAAGACAAAAAAGAGAGGCTTGTTTGTATAATGACTGTTTGAAAAATTGACTGTGAGAAAATTTCCGAGTGTGGACACTGGAAAAACGAGAAATTGTTGTCAGAAAAATTCCAAAAAAAATGTAAAGTTTTGTAATATTCCAAGATTTTCAAAAAATGTCCTCATTCCCATTTACTCTATTTCACGTAAAAATGCAAGACAATTCCATGTTTTTGGTTTTGCATTTACAATAGTAGAAAGAACGGAATCATTTGAAAGCAGATTGTTTCTAGATTCTACAAGTCTTCACATTGGCCTTATATCATATTTAGCATCCGCTGTATCGAAATCTCAAGGAGAATGAAAATTTGTTCATGACAAGACAGAAACTTTTTGATATGATCAAAGCCAAAGCCAAGCCGACACTGAAAACTCCCAAGGGATGTACAAGTTCAAGTAAAAATTCACTCAAAGCGGAATTGATTAAAAACATCCTACAGTAACAGGGGTGACAAATACTGAAATTGACACACTGGTTTCAAAGCGGTTATCTTTTGAGAAAAAAAACGACTTGTTGCGTTGTGTATAACGAAGTTTGAAATGATCTTAATCAAATCGCCCAGCTTTGTGGATGAACTGTAAAGTCAAATCTAATATATTTCTCTTGAGTTCATTAGGAAGGTCCTTGTCACAGCGAGAAGGTCTCATTGCAGTATTGCAAAAGAAGGGTAGATCAACTTCTTTTAGCAATACTTAAGAAGATACAAAATAGTAAGAATTATGCGTTAAGTATACCTTGATTTTCGTTGCAGCTTGATGGCTATCTCCAACAGCATTCGATGTATTCTGCAAGAAAATAATTGCAGATTGCGAATATATACCTAGAGTAATTTCATAAATCATCAAGCGTCATGTAGAATTTTCCGTGGGTTCTGGAACTCAACGAGACATAAAAAGTGCATTAATAGTTCGGACATTCTAATTAACATATTAAGTTTAGTTTAATTTCTCTAAAAATGCCAAAAAACATCCGAACTAGGAATAGCGATTGACTTCCGACATCATAATTACACATTTTCAATATCTTTAAAATATCATCGGTATCCTATTCAGAAAATGTGCATCAAACAGCATCGAATCAAAACACTTTATTTCAATCAGGTGCGGAGGAACGTTTTCAAAAGTAGATGAGCGCGAAGAAAGGCGCGTTTTTGGGGGCAGGTAAGTACAGTACTGAAAAACGAATAAGCGTTAGCCAACATAAAAATGGGCACATTTGGCTATATATTTGACAGGAATTAGAAACTTTTCTCTCTAACAGGGTACATTTGGCAATAGATTTTAGAGGAAAGGGGTACTTCCTTTATTTTGCGAAAAAAGTGGGGGCACGTGCCCCCTTGGCCCCCGGTTCCTACTGATTTGAATAATTCATAAAAATTGATTTTCACAAAGTAAAGCTAAACATTGCAGATAATTTCAACCAAATTTTCTCTTTTATATGCTAAATTCTGACCCTCCTTATCTGTCAATATAATCTTGAGTTCGTGAGGAAAATATTGAAGAATGCC
Organism: Phacellophora camtschatica; assembly: GCA_036873815.1. Taxonomy (NCBI): domain Eukaryota; kingdom Metazoa; phylum Cnidaria; class Scyphozoa; order Semaeostomeae; family Ulmaridae; genus Phacellophora; species Phacellophora camtschatica. Next base: position 4,885 of record JAYJMH010026224.1, read on the forward strand.
TCTGTAAATAAATAAGTAAATAAATAAATGAATCACTGCATTATGTAAATGGTAAATGAACAAGCACATAAATAAATGTCTGTAAATAAATGCACATTTCCAAACATCTACTTCAATATCGCTCTTGTTGTTTATGTTTTCGGCTTTAATTCTAATTTAAATCGTTTACACGTTTTTTTAAGAACAGCTAGCTCCAGGGCTCCAGTCTGAAATGCTGAAACTGATGCTGTTATTTTGTTACAATCTCTTGAATATTTCCTATTTTTGTTCTTACTTTTCATCATCAGTTTTGCTTAAAACCCCACACCAGACCGATACGAAACAAATACACGCGAGAGATAGAGGAGTGTGCACGCGATGTACAGAACTGTCATATCATTATGTAGGTACTTTTTGGATGCCCTCTTTTACCATTTCAAAAGACAAATAACAAGCAATTTATCGCTTCTATGAGAAAAAAATCTACTTAGTTTTAAAAATGGATCAATTAGATTGTTGATTGCAACTGAAAGATTCTCTGGATAGTTTGGATCGGTCTTTGCTGAAACATAAAACAAAAATTGGATGAACCAAAAGATAAAACTTTAAAAAACTTTAAATAAGTTTCATTCTATGTGTATATTTCAAATTTGATTGAGTGTACTCAAAGGTTAGACCATAGTCATAAACCTGGTTAGTTACAACAGTTACCAAGAAAACAAGAACTGGAAGTCTTTTAGGCCGCAGCAGAGACAAAAAGGGAATGTCATACCGCTCAGGAACAAAACGCATTTGTTCACAACCGCAACCACGTTTGAGCAAGCCCGAGTGGTATGACAAACATGTAAAATTCCAGAAACGAAGATTTTGGTGATTGGCAAGTCTCTGGTGAGTGGATTGGGGAGGTATGAAAAGATCTGGCGGAAATACTTCGGCGACCTAAATGTTTTGAATTTTAGGGTGGGTGGGGATAGAACGCAAGAAGGTACTATGGAGGGTTGCCAAAGGGGAGATCCCCATTGGCCTTGATTTTTAGCGACGAAAACGCTAACCAGATAAAGGAACATAACCAGTCTACTTTTCGGATATGTTTCGCCCCTCCAACCATATTCAAACTACTCATAGATCAAAGGATAAATTAACCATTCCCTTTCGTAAAAGCAAAATAGGACAAAAACGCTTATCATGCATGGGCTCAAAATTATGGAATCAATTACCATCTGATATTAAAACTACAAATAGTGTAAACTCTTTCAAGCATAAAATCAAAAACTGCTATATGCAAAATTGACTAAAGAAAAAAAATGTGAATTTGATGTACCGATAATTATACTTTTAGTTTCCTTGAATTTTTAGTAAAAGACAATGTTTTCTTTTGTTCATCTGTTAAACACTACCTCTAAAAGAGACCATCACAGAATTATGGTCACCTCCACATTTCTGATGTTATCCATGCCACTCAACTCTAATTTTATTTTTTAACCGTGTAAATTTTTAGTGGCGAAATTATACTTATTTATACGGCATAGTTTTATGTCGGATTGGGAAATTGGGATTGTCTACACTAGGCCGCGACGAAACCAATTCGCTGTCTTGACAACAAATGAGCATGCGCAAAACTGGCTGAAAGAACAAGCATGTTTGAATATTGTAAGTTTTGGTGTGAACTTATTCAACGGTTTGTATTCGATTCAAACATATTGCCCTATCGTATTCGTTTCATGCCCTATTCGTATAAATTTCATTCCATTATAGTGTAGAAGGAAGACGGAAGACCAACACAGCATGATTTCATACCGGCATTGTTTCATAAGTTATGCATGTTGATTAGTACAGTGTATATGAAGCAAAGATAACATTTAAATAATTTATGCAGAAAATCGTGCACCTTTGTTATCTTTTTTTATCTTTATTAACTAAAAGTATAATTATCGGTACATCAAATTCACATTTTCGTTCTTTAGTCAATTTTGCATATCTTCGTAATTTTTGTTTTTCAAATCTTGGCTTTGCCTGTGTTTTATGTCGTTCTCATTTTTGGCAAATTTCAGCTTGGTGTTTCTTATAAAATAGTCAAGGCTGTGCTTATCAAAAAATGCTATTTTTTTGTAGTTTGATGTTTGTAGTTTGCAGGTACCATGATACCATATATTCACATTTAAGTGTGGTGTAGTAAATTTAAAAAAAACTAATTTCCTTTTTACAACCAGCACAAAAAATAGCACAGAAAATTTTAAAAAACATTGTTTTTATCGTCGAGAAAAGTAGATCACTTTGATTTCCTGGTAACGAAATCAGAAAACAGCATTCGGATGATTAGTGTTATCCTCCATCACGGAAATCATCAAACTTAATTTTATCGAAGGAAACAGATCAAAATTTAATTGTAGCAATTCATTTTGGCGGTAATTTTAACGCATCATGCAATTTATTTAATGAATCTTTCAATAACTTTATAGGTTTATAGTGTTGCTGACAGCAACAGCTAACAGCAACAGCAAACGGCAAAAGCTAACAGCAACAATACATATGCCAATAACTAGTCGGTGCTATGTTATGGACGAAATACATATGACACTAAAAACATCTCCAGATATGTGACAAGTTCTTAAAATACAAGTTTCTCAATAAATTTTTTGGAGAGAAATTTATGGCTGTTAGTTATCATATATCTAAAGATGCAGTGTGTCATTATCTCGACTATGGTCTAATACCCGACGACACATTACATGTTCATACAAATTAGATACCCTAATACGTTATGCAGCCATTAACCCTTTTTCACTCCGGAAAAAACCCTGTGGTCAACCGGTTTCAACTAAACAACGTTAAACGCTTTATTTCTGGGCGGTAAATGCATATGAAATTGTCCGTTAGTTTGGTCTTTTGAATTAAGTTTATCTACTTGTAGTACCCCCTGCAAAAAAACTCAGATTGCATTTACATGTTAATCTTAGATAAATCCGGGTTGAAGGCGTTAAAGAAAATAAACGACAAATAGGTGATTCGAGCCATTCTCGTTTATCATATTTTGATCAACCTGCACTTTGACAACGTCATTTTTTGAAATTCCCAGTGACAGTTGTCAGAGAATAAATACTCTCGGTGCCCAATGGCAGCCACCGTGGTGTACTTGTTTTTTTTTTCATGAAATTTTATTGATAAATTTTTCCTTATTTTATTGAGACGTCTCAAAACAATTGTGAACAATATCAAGTTTAAGAACCTTAAAGACCCATTGCTAACCAGCAGCCTTTGCGCACCTACATTGCAACATAACACTGCAACAAGTTCTTCACAAATAGCGAAAACATATTTGTACGGTGCACCAATGGAGGTGGATGCAGTAAACAAATTAATTCTGACCACGAAGAAAAGAAACACGACCTTTTCCACCGCTGATAAGTCGTTAATAGTCCAAAACGTACTTTCAGATAACACGAAAGTCGTCAAAGAAATGTACTATGGGTAATTTTCGCCCGCAATGGCTACTGGTTAGCAATGGGTCTTTAAGTACAAGGGCCCGAGATTGGTTTCTCATAAACAAAACACGTGTATGGCACAATGAAATTTTTTAGGATATTAGCCTAAAGATTATTCAAAAATGAATTCTTCACAAAATATAAAAGAAGTGCGTTTCCCTTGCTAAAATGCACTTGCCACTTGTTTTGTATGGAAATTCTGGTCACTTATCATTTTCTTCGTATGGGAAATCAGAGGGTAAGGAAATGAGTAACCCTACTCAAATTAAGTAACTCTACAACAAAATAAGGTGGTGCTAATAACCCCACTATCTCTTCTACCGCAGATCTAATGTTCTCCGCCAACTGAAACTTTTATATACAATACAAAAACGACACATAATTAATTTTGATCAATATTGAAGCGCAAAAGCACAATGGCTCCAAATCTACAATCATCCCAAAATGAATTGAAACTTTTCAGTACAGCATAAAAACTATGTGACCGTTGTAATTTTGACTACTTGAACACTTGAACCCCCTTGATTAAATATTGTAAAACCAATTCTGAAGAATTTTAATCAAATGTTATACAACCAATATCTATATTTATTATAATTGAATTTAGTATTCCAGTTTGTTTACAAATGGTTGTCTTTCAACTGGGAAAGAAGAAGATATCTCAAATGTTTTGTGAATGATTGTAGGCTAAAGCAGAAGTTATTTGCAATTAGTAGCAAAAATAGAAAATAGTACTTTTTGCCACGATAGCAAATTTTCCAGTGGTGATGAAAGCAGAGTTTCCATCAAATTTTACTATCGTAACAAAAATTACCAAAATTCCAAATAAAATAATCGTCAAAAATTCCAATAAATGTAAGGCTTTTAAAAACCCAAGTATTCTGACAAATGTTTCGGTTCGCCCTTATTGGGCCCTGGCTAAGCTCTTAACGAACAGTAACATAGTGCATGCTGCATATGGCTGTTAAAGCATACTGCGCTTTCCCAAAAAATCATGCATCTCTCTGCATCAGCTCCCCACGAATTCTGGATGGCGTTTGTTGTTGCCATGGTGACAGGTAATACACGATTGACGTTTGACAAGTTACGTCCTTGTTCAGTAGAATGTCCACAAGCTTTTGCCAATGTTGAAACTCAATGCAAGAACTTTGCTCCAGTTGCGTGCGATCTTTACCACGTTGTAAATAATGCACTCTCCAGAATTCGAGTAAATCCCTTCAGAAGCAAAAAATAGACAATGCATACAGATGAAAACCCTGTTCACACATGTCTGTTTTTACATAAAAAGGGTCAATTTTTCCCTATCCTTTCACACCTGAAAGAACCATACAGGGCATTGCTAAACAACGTAAAACAACGTATTTTCTGGAGTTAAATGCAGACAGAAGTTTACATTAAAAATTCAAGATATTTCAACGTAAACTTTCTTTCGAATTAAGTTGGTTTGTATGTGAAGACTTTCAAATTAAGTTAGTTTGCATGTGACGTCATTCAAATTAAGTTGGTTTGTATATGAAGACTTTCAAATTAAGTTAGTTTGCACGTGACGTCTTTCAAATTAAGTTGGTTTGTATATGAAGACTTTCAAATTAAGTTGTCTTGTGTGTGAAATGAAACTGCAAAATTAAACTTCGAAAGATTTTTGAAAAGGATGTTTTGAGTGCGCTTTAACGAAAATGGAGTCATTTGAAAACGCATCTCTTCAAATGCGAACATCAAAAACGGAAGCTTTTAGAAAAGTCAGCAACAGCTGTTGCGATCAATTTCAATATTAACATCATTTTCATAAGGCTAGCGTAAAAAGCAAAGCCTCTTTAATAACCAGTTTCATGCACTTTCCGAGCACTTTCCTATGGAAATGGAGAAGTGTGCACCAGGCCCAAACAAATTTATTTCGTGTTAATTATAAGCTGTTGTTGACAATCGTACAAAAAGGAAGTAATTTTATGAAGACTGCATTAAAAATGCCTTAAAAACAAGCTTAAGGAAATACTTGTCATGGAGATTTTCCTCTAGTTAATTTTACGATTCTTGGTGTCGTGGGAACATTCGCTAAAAATACTTTAAGAAGTATGCACAATTACAGCAATGTTTGTCAGTATTAACCAATCACATAATGTTTTTTAGTTTGTTCCTTTCCTTCACTGTCAATACAAAGCATAAAATCACCCTGTTTCAACGTGCTTTGGTCGGCCTTAGTCGTGCAACAAAAAGAAATATGAGAACACACAAAATGAATCATTGAATGGAATATGAAATGTGAAATGTAGAATATGGAATGTGGAATATGGAATTAAATGGAATAACATGGATTGGGATGACATGATTTTTATGTACTAAAACGGAGTGAACTAGAACAGATTAAAATACACACATTCGAAGTAAATGCATCCATATTTTTTCTCGATTGGTATGTTTAAATTCAATTTAAGTGATGTGACCAAAAACCTTTGGGAAATTTTAGTATTCTTCTACTTCGTGTGATGAAAGCACGAGTTTTCATGGCATAAAATATGATCCATAAATCAAAAGATGTTTTATCAAGAGATTGGTCACATGACTTGAATTGGGTGTAAACAAACATTAGCTGAATAGGTCTATTGAAAAAGTAAAAAATTACCAAGATGACAATGAAATAAAAAACACGGAACAAACCTAAGATTAGTTAAAATAAGTCCCGGATGTCGCTGAGCCTGTTCTTCGGATAAGAATGCCTTCGAAAACAAATAAATTCCATAATTGAACAACTTTTAAAATCAATTTATTCAATTTAAATCTGTACAGTAAGGTCTCGTATTTAAGAGTAACATTTATAAAATACTTCTTGGCTCATTTTCTCAGAAGGGCAATAAGAAAAAAAAATAAAATATTTGTAAACAACAGGGCTCAATCAGAAAAATCAGTTTCTTAAATGCGGGGCCTTATTTGAGTAATTATTCAATTTTTTCATCATTTTTTGAGATCATCAACTTTTGGAGGCTCAGTTAGCTTGCAATGAGAAAATAGCTGCTAAAATCCTCATCAATATGTCTGATAAACTGTCAGTGCATACAAATGAAATAACCAAGTTAAATGAGCTTGCTCCACTAGATATGGGAAACAATTTTTGAATGTCCTGAACACATGCATTATGCTCCTTCAAAACATACCTAAATATTCCTCTCATGAGAACGTTCACCGGTTGAAAGTATTTTCATATCGTGGGACTAAATTATGGAACGATCTAGGCGTTCAAGTAAAAACAGCATCCTCCCTTGCAATTCAAAACTCATATATAGTGGAAACGGCTCATTTATTCTGTTTTTTCATTCATTTTCCCTGCTATTATGTATACATTTTTTTATTTAGCTAGCATACTTATAAATATACTTATAAATAAATCCATCCTGTGTAAATATTTAAAAATGAAAATGAAAATGAAATGAAGCTAAAAATGATTTTAAATAAAAATTAGAAAACAAAAGAGAATCATCAAATACACAAAAAGCATATACCTACATGACAATATTATGATACGTATATGTTGATATCATATACAGATATCATATCAAATAATCAAAAAAAAAGTCTTCTGGTTGCGTGTACTGCAATGATAAGTAAATAAATATCAAAATTATGTAAAACATTTCCACTTTGATAATAAAAATATTTAACACGACGTTTCAAGGGTAGCGTAGGCTTTATAACGGGCTACGCTCGAAAGGTCGTGTTAAATATTTTTATTATCAAAGCGCAAATATTTTACATAATTTTTTTATTTATCATATCAAATACCTGGAGATATTGCCCCAGTTGACCGTGATTATGTGCAAACATCAAAAATATCAATGTTGTGTTTAAACAACTGACATTCTCCTGGCAAAATAACAAAAGAATCATAATCATTGCAAAATAACAAAAGAATCATAATGATTTCAAAATAGCAAAAGAATCATAATCATTGCAAAATAATCATAATCCTTGCAAAATAACAAAAGAATCATAATCATTGCAAAATAACAAAAGAAAATCATAATGATTTCAAAATAGCAAAAGAATCAAAATCATTGCAAAATAACAAAAGAATCATGATGATTACAAAATAACAAAAGAATCATAATCATTACAAAATAACAAAAGAATCATGATGATTTCAAAATAGCAAAAGAATCATAATCATTGCAAAATAATCATAATCGTTGCAAAATAACAAAAGAATCATAATCATTGCAAAATAACAAAAGAATCATAATCATTGCAAAATAACAAAAGAATCATAATCATTGCAAAATAACAAAATAATCATAATCACTGCAAAATAGCAAAAGAATCATAATCGTTGCAAAATAATCATAATGATTTCAAAATAACAAAAGAATCATAATCATTGCAAAATAACAAAAGAATCATAATCATTGCAAAATAATCATAATCATTGTAAAAAAACAAAAGTTACGTCTTCTACCTTGAGTTACGTGAAACCTTTCTGGGAAAGGTTCCCAAGTTCCGATACATTTTCAGCTTTGCCTATGTAATTGGATTTACTGACATATATGTGAAATGTCACACTTGACAACGTCGGAGGGTACGACATGGAAATAAATGATGTACTACTTGCCTGTGTTAGATTGTCCACAGATATTGACGTAACGAGCTTATACATGAGGTACATTCTGTGTTCCCATTTCCTAATCAAGCCGCGCAGCCTGCACGAAGCACTTCGAAATGGTTTTTGTCCATCTACTCCTGAAAATCTTTCCAATGACAAAACAATGCATCGAATAAACATGTTCGAGTCGACGACATTTGACGTCATGGTGGAAACAAAGTTTTCAAACTAGAAGAAAAGATTATAAAGCAAAATATAAAAAATGTGAAAATGATAGCGACTAAGGTGAGACTGATGTTATTAATCTGACAATTCCAGGCAAAAATTTGTCACTATATTTTATGAGAAAGTAAAAAAAGATTTTGTGAAAAATGTGCGCACCTGCGAGTCTGTAAGAACAAAATTATTAAATCTCCCAAACGCAGTTTCGTTAAATTTCATTAGTTCACCTAGCAGATCAAAGCTGCTTTGTAGAATTTCTTTTGATTTTGTTTCAGGATCAAGAATGTGCTCCAGTAACATCTAAATAAAAATATATTTGTATAATAAATTAAATAATTCTTAAACTAAGCAAGAGCAAAAATATCAATACTTATCAAAAAATATAAAAACATAAACAGGAAAAATAAAAGAATTTACCTATCCCACAAGATATAAAAAATCGGTTAGGCTCCACAAGAAAGAAAGGTAAATTGTATTATCATATGGCATTTAAAAATAAGGCTGCTCGGACAAGCAACGGATCAATTTGATTGGTTATTGATCGGTCCATAAAAGCCGTACTTTTTGAAACCGTATTGTACTGGCGTTGCCTGAGAAACCAATAAAAAGGAAAGTGTTTCTTTGTTTTGGCCTGAGCAGCAAAAATTGACATTAGTTTTTAATTCCATAAAATAAACCTTTATTAAGCGATTACGCGATCAATGCTTTGGACCTTAGATTCTTGTCCGGACCTTAAGCTGCGGTCCGACTATTTTCCAGCATTGACCTAGTAATCGTTTAATAACAGCACGGTATTGCATTAAAAATAATAAAAACTACTAGTAATTGCAAGTAAATACTACATAGGATAAACACCCAGGGGATTAGGCAGTATTCCAGGGCAGTATTCAAGAAGTAAATGCGAGACAAACATCTTCACACGTCCAAAGTGATTCTGATACATGGACGCAATGCAATCCCCTCCCCCAAAGGTCGTCAAAGCTAAAGCATAAAAAGAAACTCGACAAGCATCACAAACTATCACTAGACAGACCTTAATATACTACCGGCAGTTTCTTATAAGTGGTTTCTTAATTTCGGGGCTTTAATGTATAACAAATTAGCAATGAAAATTAATTTAAAGCGTAATAAGAAGCACATACTTCAACTAAACCTCTATTTATAAGAAAGTGTTGATCTGGAGGCGATACTCGACCACGTAAAAAGCCTTCAATTGCTCTTGCCAACCAAAACCTGGAATGAAATATAGATTAAGTCAAAGTCAGATATATGTAAAATTTGATCAGCAAATTATGAAATACATAATTCATAAAATCAAAATATATAAATAAACACATATAATGTACGTAAGCTTCGAATGAAATTGTAGATTTACAGACCGGTCATAAGGTAACTGCTAGGGTGGGCCGGACGGAAAATCGACATTTTCTCAAAAAAATTGGTGGCCCAACCTGAAAAACTAAAACAGTGTTCGTGGCCGACCAGTTTTTTTTTAAATAATAATGTATTTTATAATTTTTGATATCATGATTCTATTGCCACACAAAGGAACATATCAGTGTCCCAAAAAACCTTACATTGAGTTTGCATTTTATTGCAAAAACTTGTTCAGAAAGCTTTATTTGATTACCTGCAACAGAAAACCTAATAGCTAACGAACAATTTGAGACCTCATTTTGGGAAAATGAAAAAACAATTCTTTGATAAACTGAAACAAAATGGAAACAAACACTTCAATAAAATTGTAACAACACTTACCTTAATGCATTATTGGATGTTGTGCGTTTTAATATGTCGACTATTTTTGTGAGTAATCCCTTCTTTCCCCTGCATCGTTGCCTACTGTAGAAATACAGAAAGTCCCTTTTCATAATGACAACCCATTTGCCAATATACATTAAAACATTAGAAAGCAAGAAATATAGTGAAACCCGGCAAACAAGAACTTAACGTTTCGGCATTCAGTGTACAGTATGTTTTCATTTTAAAGTTATACAATTTCCACTTGAGGAAATGTCGGTGGCATATTTATTGCTTTAATTTGAGCAGTAATAAATACTACTCCAATAGTCTGTGAGACTTGTCTGACATGATCTGGATGTGTCGGGTGACCAAAAAAAAGTTCCGACGTTTCAAAAATTACCAAAATTAGAATTAACCATAATTTCAAAAACTTATTTTTCAACTAATGTAGAAGGATCAATTCTAGCAATTATAGAAACCATTAACAGATAAACTTTCCAAAATGAAAATAAATCCCAATCAACAATCTTTCCGATGACTTCCTCCATAATATTAAGATGGAAATAAAAAAAACAAAATTAGAAGTGTACCTATTCCCTAATTTTTGGGTCGTTCCGTTACAATTTGTGGATTTATTTCGTGTGCTTTTACGTGAGGTTTACTTAAAACAAAAATTGCCGAAATAAACAGAACTGAACTCTTAGCACCGCTATCACTTTTGGGATCGCTGACAGCTCTCTGACAGCAAAATGTTATTGATGGCGAATGGGATGTTTTATCGTCGGATAGAGAAGACAAATGTTGCTAAAACGAATCAGCAGTTGCGTATTGTGCCTGGAAGAGTCAAAACTTGGTGGCAAAAATTTTTCGATGACGTTATGATGATTTTATGAAACAAAATAAAACAATAAGATAACTCTATATAATGGAGTTTAACTTATATTGGAACCTTTCCAGTGTTGTGTCAACACCTCCGTTCCGTTCTCGTGTGAACGGGGCCCTAGGAATGAAGTAAACGTTTCAAATTACCCTTTTATCGATTCCAATCCAGCTGGTTTTTCGTATCCAAGTTTGACTGAAATCAAAATATTCATTAATTCAAAAATAGCTAATTACAAATAGCATATAATTACATATTACAGTTCCTTCTGCTACTCAAAAAAATGAAGAGAAAAAATGAAGAGAAACTCTTAAGAAACGTTTACTACTCAGTTTTAAAAAGTTGAAAACACTTTTAGAACGATAGCATAAAAAAGGATGATACCCATAATTATATTTATCATTCCTGTTATTGATGACACAAAGATCATTATTGATAGATATTGATATTAGCTGAATGCAAACTTAATGACAAGCTGAATGCATAATTAATTAAACTTAAAAACAAGATTTCTTGCCAATATAACACGGAGAGATTTCCTCCCAATATAACACTCTTGCAACAACAATTTATGTAAACCCACTCCACTTAAACAGCAAGTACAGTTAAAAGAAACTCGAACAAGAACTATTTTGTGTGTTTGCAAATCCAAGATGCATAGTGTTAGATCATAGGTGATATATTGACACACATCATTTCCAGTTATATGTCTCTCTTTCTCGAAAAATTTATATACCGGGTGCGCCAAAAAGAAGTAGACACGTTTGAAAAGCTACCATAAATTGCATATTGTTGTGATTGTGATAATTAAAGTTAATATCAATACCGGATAGACCAAACAAATTGAAAATAATTTTTGGAAATTTTTCTTCCTGTTAGTTTTGGTGCTATGAACAATCAATTCAAGGACCAAGGCAAAAAGAAGCTTCCCTGAGTTTTCTTTGTTCTTGTTCGCTGGAGCTTCATGAACCTGTGAGATCATGATATTTTCGGAAACCGTATATAGCACCAAAACTAGTGGGAAGAAAAATTTCCAAAAATTATTTTCAATTTGTTTGGTCTATCCGGTATTGATATCAACTTTAATTATCACAATCACAACAATATGCAATTTATGGTAGCTTGTCAAACGTGTCTACTTCTTTTGGCACACCCGGTATATACGTCTCAAAATAACTTTTCAAGAACGAAGTGAACAACTGTTATTTGTCATATATCTAGAGATGATATGTGTCATTATTTCGACTATGATCTAGCACCGGTCTAACTTCACAGCAATCACAGCAAATTTCAAGCAAAATTAAAAACGAAAATAATCTTACTGCAAATTTTCTGAATTTCTTCGGCTTCCCGAACAGACAAAAGCAAATGCTTTTTTCTGTAAACAATTAAAACATTTGCAATTAAAATTGACAAACAAACAATTGGAAAACAAAGCATACAAAACAAACAGAATCTAGTTGCAATTTAGGCGAGCACAACTCATGAAAAGATAGAAAAACCAATCCACAGATTTAGTTCGTTTTAATTTCAAATTCAACAACATACAATTAAGTTCGAATTAATTAGTAAAATGCAAAAAAATAAAAATAAATGGCAATAAAAATATAAAAAAATAATAGAAACAAGAAGAATACCAAATGATCATAAATATTGCTACAAAAGGTCGAGTGGACGAGTGGTGAAGGCGCTGTGTTTCGAAGGCAAACTCTCCACGAGAGCGAGGATTCGAGACCAGTTGTCGAAACTTCTAACTACGAAACACACAGCAAACTGAACTGGCTATTCAGCTGGAGTAAGAAGTTATCAAGCAAGGTAAAGGAGTGGCGTCCTCCTCCCCTACCCACCACGGGTAACAGCAAATGAAAAAAGAGCCTTCGGGCTGCCTTCAACCTAGCGGTCAGCCTGCTTAATTGCTTACAATTCACAATTCACAAATTAACAATTCACAATTCACAATTTACAATTTACAATTCACAATTCACAATTCACAATTCACAATTCACAATTTACAATTCACAATTCACAATACACAATACACAATTCACAATTCACAATTTACAATTTACAATTTACAATTCACAATTTACAATTCACAATTCTCAATTCACAATTCTCAATTTAGAATTCACAATTTAGAATTCACAATTTAGAATTTAGAATTCACAATTTAGAATTTAGAATTCATAATTCACAATTCACGATTTAGAATTCACAATTTAGAATTCACAATTTAGAATTCACAATTTATAAATTAGAATTCACAATTTAGAATTTAGAATTTAGAATTCACAAGTTAGAATTCACAATTCAGAATTCACAATTTAGAATTCACAATTCACAATTCACAATTCACAATTCACAATTCACAATTCACAATTCACAATTTAGAATTTAGAATTTAGAATTTAGAATTTAGAATTTAGAATTTAGAATTTAGAATTTAGAATTTAG
>JAYJMH010026235.1:0-18228 GCA_036873815.1 Phacellophora camtschatica
AAAAAAATATTTACATTTTCCCCCCCCCCCCCCCCCAAAGAGTACTAAAAAAAAACAAATGAAAAATTGGTTTGCCAAAAAAAAGCATCTTGTCGTATCATATCATAACAAAAACATTTAATTAAATTCACACATTTATAATTCTATAACTCTCATTTACCGATTCTGCAAACATAAAAACAAATACAAAATTGTAAAGAAAATCAAAATAAAATTTCTGTGTGTTCTTTCGTGAATATTTACGAAACTTACATCAAGATCCATTGAAGACAATGTAAATGGTGAGCAATTTTGAAGATCCGTTGTATCAACTTGGATGTCATAAAATAAATCTCCAACAAGGCCTGAAACTGAATAATAACTATGTAACTGACGACGTGATACAATTATTCGTTTAGTTATACCATTTTCATATTTCCTAATTCCCTTACCAAGCCTTGTCCTAATATTTTCATTTATCAAGGCTTGTAAATTCTCATTCTTGGCGACATGACAAAATTATTCGTTCTGAGTGGCCTAATTTTTTAATTCATCAAAACCTGTCCTGTCGACCCAAGGTTTGCTCTATTTATTGTTATCAAAGTCTGTCTTACAATTTATCTTTACCAAGCTTTGCCTTATCACTTTCCTTTCATCAAGACTTATCCCGTTTTCGTTATTTATGAAAGTTACCCCTACCATTTGCCCTATTATTTTCTTTTTATCTTAAAAGTCTGCCTTACTATTTCCCTTTCTAAAACTTTGTCATTTTTTCCCCATAATCAAGGCCTGTCAGTTTTACAGTAAGTACGCTGAGCAATATAAAAACAATATTTTAAACCTACCATCGGTTTTTAAATGATTTTCAATAACATGCCAATTTAAACCAACCCAGACAACTTGGCTGAAGTTATTTGGTCTTCCCACGAGAGCAACTAAAAAAGCGTGATCAATTTAACGTAATGTCATTTTAAGCACATAAATATATTTACATATCTATTTTGTCCCACACAATGCATCAAAAGCACAAAAAACAACAAAATTTTGAGCTGTCTTCCCTGTGGGATTCTAATTTTTAAATCTGTTCATTATATACGGGGTGGCCTAAACAAATATCCCCGCTTTTGGAAAATTGCTGCGGAGGAGCTTTAGTGCATATAATTCTGTTTTTGACTGAGTTTAATATAAGAGGCTTCAAATTATAGTTTAATACCTTGTTAGCCAAAATCTATCCATTAATCACCGAGTTATACTCAATGAAACCATAAATAAAGGATTTCTGCTGCTGCAATCTGGCTTTGAGACTTTCAGAGAAAGTCATCAGCGTTGGCTTTCCTTTATATAGCTCAAGGATTCCTCAGTAGATTTGGGAAAACTTTAAGTTGAAGCCTCTTTACATTTAAAGTCATGCAAAAACAAAATTATCAACATCAAAGCTCCTCCGTGGTGACGTGATAGCATTTTTTGGGGCCACCCGGTATATACGTTACCTTACAATTCTTCAACCCCATTAACCCTTTCACCCCGGGAAGGGTCATATGGCCCATTGACAAACAACTTAAAACGTCATATTTTCAGGAGGTAAATTCGGGCAGAACTTTATATTGATTTCAGATATTTCAACGTAGGTTTATCTTATAAATTCAGTAGGTATCTATGCACTACCCCCTGCAAAATAAAACTTTCATAGGATTTGCCTGTTTAGCACAAATAAATCCGGGCGTGAAAGGGTTAAATTCCCAATTTCAATATTTAGTCCTATACATGAACAATTCATCACTAGTAGCCCTCCTCTTCTCTCTTATTCATTAGTCCTCCTTAAAATAAAATAAACAAATAAAATGATTTATAAAACCCACCTTCGTCGCATTGGAAAACAGTGTCGATGTCTGGTAGATCAAATTCTGGTTTGAAGAATTCTTTATCCATCACAAAGAAAGACTGCATTAAATAAATAACTATATTTAACATAAGGTTTGGGATATCATCTAGTCATCTGCAATCACTTTTGAAGTTCCCAAGTCGCCATTAAAGCAAGCATGTCATTTTAATGTCAAAACGTTGCCTGGGAATAATTGATGTTTCTTCAAATTAACTTGAAAGCTCACGGCTTAGGGCAATTTTAATTTCAGGTTTGGACAGGTGAACATGGTTGCAGATGACTGAATGATATCCCAACTCTAAGTTTGCCCTTCGGGCGCTGTTTCGTGCACAATTTGAGATTTGTAGTCTCGCGGATTTTAAACTAAAGCCCTACAAACGGTGATGTTAGAGATGTACTAAAGCCCTACAAATGTAGTTAGAGATCTAAAATTTGGTTCCCAGACTAAACTTTGCTTGCAGAATCTAATTCAAGAATAAAAAATGCAGGAAACAAAATCGATTTCAAAATTTAAAATAAAATAATAGTTTATGGCATGCTAACTAAGTAAATTTACAGTAGCTTATGGACAAGTTAAATGTAGCGTTTTTCTTTTGACGACATATTTTTAATTTATTGATTAGTTAAATTAAAAATAAACAAGAAAAAAGAATAGTTACCTTTCGTGAAATCTTTGATTCGCCGTAAACAGTCTGAACTAAATTTTGTTTACCCTAGATGAAGAAATATGCAAACAGATTCAATTCATTACCCCCCTTAAATCAATCAAAACTGTATACGAATCATTTTATGAGCAAACTCTAGCAGGGAGTATACACGTTGCGTTCTTTGTGTAGATATTCTTAATACTGTATGTATGCAACACTAATGGTGAGTTACATTGTGTTTTGTTTTATACCTGTGAGCAATAAAATGAATGATTTTCAAGCAGCCTCCAAACGAGAACTCCCCACGAGAAATATACAGATTTAAAAAAAAGAACTGCTTAAAAATTATATTATATAAACCATCAAAACTTAATTATTAAAACTACTCCATGAAAATCTAAAATGAAGCTGTAAAAGCAAAATAATTTTTTTAATATTAAGAAAGAATACTGGCAACAGGATAGCCACAGCTGAGAAGCAATTCCAAAATTTTGCACCTCTACATAAGCGACACATTTTTGACATTGTTTTTAAATATTAACAAACTAACAAAAATAAGAAACTCACTGCTTCACTGCAAATGTCTGCCACACAATTTTTGATCCAGCCTACACCGTGCCTTTTCTCCATTGACAAAATCACGTGGTCTGTAACAACAACAAAATCTAGTCAATTCAAAATTATAAGTGAGGTTAAAATTACAAAATATACATGCACTAATGTGCAACAAAAATAGCAACTAAAATGCCCACCGATTTCTACGAATGCCAATATCTTTTACATTGTCGACTTCAAAGATTCACAATTATCAATTAACAGAAACTAATTTAAAGTCTAGTCCTCGTTGCAACATAGTCTTATGTTTCGTAGTTGTTCATATAACCAACTGCCAGGTTTGTTTACGCAGTAAACATTTGTTTACACTGTTGAGTTGAATTGTTTTTATTGGTCCAGCGTCATTGTTTTCTTGAATTCTTTTCTAGTTCACTTTACTTCAATTTACTTGCAAATTTTCATTTTTCTTGCAAAAGATCATTTCGACAATTCCCAAAAAGCATTATTTGCAACAAAAGTACTTATTGTAAATGATAACAAAGATATGCATGTGTTGTTAAATACCTGTCTGGCTTAGTCTGGTGCATGCCATCGTGTGCCAATTCATTTTCTGGTTGTCTGGTGATGCCTTTTGCTGCAGCCATGCAACTTTCGTGTCAGGTTCTCTAACAGAAGAAGAAACCGCAAGGCATGCACACGCCAGTCTTGTTGCAACATTCCAAGACAATTCATGCTAAAAATAAAATGTTCATGACTGAAAACGAAAATACCGGAAATAAATTATAAACTATGATTCACGTACGTAATTTTTAGTCCCTTTCACATCCACAGTGCCCTGTTAAGACAAGAGCTTGCTCCAATTGCAATTTACTAAAAATTGCAAAGCCGTCTCTCGTATGTTGCTAACTTCAATCTTATCTCGTAAATGGGGTTACTTACCTTTTAAACACACTTCAGTACAGTTGCTTATAAAGCAGTTAATGATAAATAAAGAATTGTGTAGGTGAATGGAAATTGGCTTTCAGCTTAAATATAAACTGTGAACGAGTCAAAAACTTACGAGAATATACCATACGAATCAATTCTCAACACCACTTTCAATTTTGAAAACAATTCTTGACGCTGGAAGAAATTTACTTAACAAAAAAGCATTTTAATCAAACACGTTCAGAGCCCAGAAAGGTCCCATAACCTTTCATGGTTAAAATCTAAAACTGAGAAACTGTTTTCCAATTTCAACACAAAAGGGTGCGACCGGGGCGTGGCATTGAATCTAAAAATAACCCTCAACAAAATCTTCCCATTTTATGAAAACGTCCTCCAGCAAGTGGCCGTGTTTCCAGACGAGGATCATTCCTAAAATCTGATACGTTTGACAAATGTTTTGTAAAACTGTGTTGCCAGACATAAAAAAATTTCTCCTTCAGATTCGGATAATACAGGTAGTGTACCAGCTTTCTTCTGTAGCTCAATTTTATGTTCTTTGCTAAGAGTAAGTTCTCCCATGTTTTTTGTTCTTTTTTCCATAAGCAATTGCACTTCCAAGGGTACAATACGTTTTGCAAAAAAAATGTAAATATATACATATGAATATTGCACAAAAAATATTTATAAAATAAATTAATAAAAATGATGTAAAACGCTATTTGTATGGTATAACATACCTCTTGCCCCATTTTCAGAATCAAAGTAGCAAGATGAAAATAAATCTGCCCCCGAGCCTCAGTCTGAAAAACCTCGATTTCATTTAGTATGTGTTCAGGAAGTGAGGGAGATGAAATGGTGTATGCTTCTCCAACCGCTTTATCTAGTCTAAAAAAGAAAATTCATATTTTGCGATGAGCTTTGATTAAAATTTAAATCTGTAATATTGGGGAAAATAAAAAGCCGTTTAATTTGAAGGTATTAGTTACTGTTTAGCTAATCATATCTGATTCTATTATGCAGTATAGAGTGAAAAGTTGTAAACGATTTATTTCTATCAAAGAAGTTGTATTCATTTAAAACCCCCTCAGTTTTCAGAGCTCATAACATTTTCAAAGCTCACTTCATCACAAATATATTTCGTATCTCAATTAGCAGTTGTTGCAGAATATCCCAAATTATAAATGTATATAATTATTGTTTATGAAATTTGCAGAAATAAAAATTAGGATAAAATAAAAAATAAACGTGTTTTCTTTACCTGCAAAAAACATCCTTTGCAAGATGAAAAGATGACTTTTGAAATGTCACATCAATCAAAGAACAAAGAACTTCTACGAAATTCATGAATGATTCTGCCGCTGCAACTTCGTCTACAATTATAATCACGTGTCAATTACTGCCTATATAAATTTGTAAGTATGTACACTCATAGAAGCAAAAATTAGTCTTCTTGAATAGTGATATCTAATTATTCCAAATTATTAACGAATTAATTTTAATCAACAAATTATTCTTCAAAATTATTCTAATTTTAATCAACAAAAATCTTCTACGGCAGTTCTCAGAATTCATCTGCAGCACAAAGTGTATTGTAGAATTGGTTGCAATGAATTGTGGTTGTTGTAACTAAAACTGTGTGTAGTCAAATGCAAGTGATGATGTAATTATGGAAACAGTATTCATAATTGTTTGAGGATACTGTGGAAAAATGACATAGACAGGTTCATCAGTCTGTGCTGCCCTCATATGACTTGGCATATATTTCCAGTGGAGGCAATTTTGAAGGAATAAAATTAGCACAAAGATATCGAAAAGAATGCAATATAAATGGGTACTGAGCATAAAACATTCGGACATCATTTTAAATGATAAATTAATATTTACAATAAAATAAGTTGCCATTCTAAAATAAACATAGCTACCTCAATCGATATATCACTGAATGAAATTTCAATATGTAATAAAATGAAATCTATGGCTACTTTTGATGTATCACTGAATGAAACCAATTTCAATGTATCACATAACGAAATATCTATGGCTACTCTTGATGTACCACAGAATGAAATCTATGTACAACAGAATTAAAAATTACCATTTGTTTCTTGATAATAATTTTCAAAAACTTCAGCTGCACACATCAACCAATCTTGATTATCTTGAAATACTCTTGAACTCAGCAATGATATGCAATGAACATAGGCTTCTTCAAAATCACCTTTGGAGAGATGGCATGCATGAGATTTAAAAAGTCATTCATATATTTTAAGAGTAAAATAAATTTGCGGTTTAAAGTACCAATGGAAAATTAGAAAAAACAAACAACCATCCTGTGTTGCTGCCCAAATATGTTCTTTTTCATAAAGTTGCAGTATGCTTGTCTTATTAAAATAAAAAAAGATTTGCGCATGCACAACATAATCTGCATTCAGCAAAGTATTTACCTTTCTCTGTATACAGTTCAAGCAACTTTATATGAAGTTTTGGATCCCTGGGATTACGTACCTAAAATGACAATATGCCAGAATTATACATTACCAGACATTCAATTCCATGACATATAGGAATGAAATTCCTTTCTCGAATATATATAATTTATTACAAGTAAGTAAGTAGTAAGTAAAGTGGGCTAACCGCTAGATTGCGGGCAACCCGGAGGCTCCTTTTTCATTAGCTGCTACCTATGGCAGGCAGGAGAAGCCATCTTGGTTTAATTAACTGAACCTCTTACCCCCAGCTGAGCTGGCACTTATTTACCGACCTTGGAAGTAACTCCTAAGGTTTTACAGGTAACTTCTAACATACCAATTCATGAGCAAGGAGATCTTCAATTTCTTCAAAATCTTTTTCTCCCACACCCATGAGCAAATGCCACTGTAAAAACAAAAACAAGGATCACAATTATCTCAATACTTCATTCAAACCAATTTCATGGCAGACTCAGGTCATCTATCCAACTCAGGTCAGGTGGCCCACCTCATATGATTACAGTCAATTTTGTTACAACCAATTTTATAGCTCATTCATACATAATCTTTGTCAAAGTTATTGAAATGAAGTGAAAAAATGGAAGTTATAACAATACAATTAATGTTTATAATAGATTTAACTGCAAAACGTTTGCTTGAGATAACTTTTTGTCCCAATGTTAATTTTAATGTTGAGTTCCACAGTCTAACAATCTAAAAGAATGAGTTCCACAATCTAGCAATCTAAAGGAGTGAGTTCCATAATCTAACAATCTAAAGAAATCTAACAACATAACACATTGTCAAACATCATTTAATGTGTTGATTAAATGTATCAAATAATTTTAATTGTAAATTCATTATATAGTTAGATATAGCAAACAATAAAGTAAAATCTATAACAAATAGCATGTTTAGCTTGTCACACACAAAATTTGCAATAATTTATAAAAATATAAGCACTGAACAAACTTACTCTGAGGCTAAAAACTGCTGGATGGTTTGGGAAAAGGTTCTCTGCTTTGTCTGCCCATACCTAAGAACAAACATAAAAATGAATACCAACATAAATTAAAACAAAAACTAAATAAGTGTATGTATACATATATAAATTTAATTTAATGCAAAAAACCTGAACCAAAACTCAGTGTAATACCCACTTTCAGCGTATTTGCTATTTCATTAAAAAAAATCATTATTACCAGCTGACTTCATGACTGAAATAAAAAAACAATTCCAGCCAAACACAATGATAAAGTAATACCTTGGCTATCTGAGGCTCTGTCAAAGGAACTTTAGCAAACATCTCCACAACTGAAAACAAGAAAGCACTGCAATCAACCAAAAGCAAATCTATGTCACTTATGCATAAATACATATGTAGATATATATTTTTACCCTGCTCTTCATTTCTGACATATCACAATTTGTGTCTCTGAACTACTGCCCAACCAGGATACAGTATCTGCCTTTGGATTGCTGTCATTCACTCACAAACTGGCCATCAAGTTGCTGCACTGTTTTAATGATTTTGATTGATTGACGGCTGAACCTTTCTGCATAGCAACAAATATCAGAAATCCACAACAAACAATAAACATTAGCATATATGCTCATTAGTCAGTGAGTAATACTTAAGTATGAAACAGATACAAAAATAGCACATCTAGCTCTAGGCATAGTTTTCTGTTTCTGCATCAACCCAATTGTCTGACCCAGATCAATTCCACCAAGAACCTGAATTTTTCAACTTGTTTTGTGGGTTCACCTTCAATTGAGAAGTTGTAATTTTTGCCCGCAGACAACTTAACAAGTCCGTATCCCTGGAACACTTCTGAGATTATTGGCATGTACTTCTGTAGCTGACCAATTTTGTCTTCAAACCGGATCAAGTCGTCCACATATAGCATTTTCAGCCACATAGTCCGCATAGTAAAATGTATTTATACAGTAAGATATTAACTGATTAACTAAATTTATAATTGCAATTAAAAAGTAATTTAAACTTTACCTTTTATCAAAATATCTTTTTGGGAACGTTGTAAATCAATTGACCTGAAACATAAGAAAAAACTCAGCAATTCTATTATATTAGTTGTACAAAAATTTGAAGCTCTTTTTCAAAACAATTTCTATGAAATTGCACAATCCTTCTCACACATTCAGCAACTGCAATACTATCACATGTATAATTATAAAACAATTTAAAGGAAAAATAAATTGCCTTTTATCCTTTAATTGTTAAATTCTGAGTGTCTTAAAAGCTAAACTTATTCAAACTATTTTTTGTATATACATATTCATATGTATATAGTTGTTAAGATGTCCCAAAGCCTGTACCTTTTGTAAGATTTCAGAGCATCTTCCCACTGCTTCAGATTTTCATTAATTGATCCAAGTATGTTGTATGCTCTGCAAAATATGTTATTGGCAAATTAAATATTGAAATACTTGTTAATTTGCAATCAGTGATATATATATGGTATAACTCAAGATCAGTGGAGCAGTCTGAAAGTGGTGGAGCTAAAAGAAATGAAGACCAGTGAAAAAACAAGAGAAATGAAAGATTTTTCACAAGAAGTGGTTTTGCAATTCACTTGCTCCCAGCATTCCTGTTCTGTGCTAAAGTACAATTTAGTCCAAAACTACAATCCGCCTCAACTGCCTGCTCCCAAGTCTTCTCAGGGCAACCTTTACTTCTTTTATCAACTATATCCAACCTAGTACACTTTTTTCCCAGTTGCCAACATCCATTCTTTCTATATGACCAAACCATGTACAACAGCTCTGGTAGGAGATAACTTAATATAAATCTGTTCGGTAGTTCATTTGAGGATGATCTATCTTTCACACTGACATGAGACATCCAGCACAGCAAACTCATATCGGTTTGATGCAGTCTGGATAGACGTTCTTCTTTTAGGACCACCTTTCACTTGCATACAACAAAACTGAACAAACACATGCTTTATAAAGTAAGCCTTTAAGGTAACAGCACAAGAAATTAGGAGTGGGAGTAATTCCCAATACGTTTTCTATGCACACCTTCTTCAAACAATTAAATAGCTTCAGCCCCACCACCAGAGCTTAGCATGTTGTCAAGGTAGCAAAACTGAAGCATAAACTCATAGCTGAGGCAAAATAAAGTTAATTATGATAATTATGATAAAGTTAATTATGATAATGCAAAATTATTACACTGTACTATTATTATTATTATCAAAATTATCAGAACACTGTGTATCGTAACTCTCAAGTAAAATACCTGTGATCATTTGGGTTTACTATCAAATATTCTCTGATGCATCTGTTGATAAAATATTAGGTTTCAATAAACACAAGAATGTTCAACAAGAAAATTTATCTTTTTAAAAATGACATGATTTTATCCTGAGGTGTGTGAATCTGATTCATGCGATTTGGATTCAAACTTGAATGAAGCTACTTTGGATAAGATGATGGTGTTCAAATGCTTTCTTATTTCAGACTAGATTGGCATAGAACATGATTGTTTATTATACAATTACAAAAACTATTTAGTCATTGCTATTTGTTATTTAGATCATGTAGCATGCACGTAAATATATTTGATTTAAATTCATTTGACATTTAAGCAACATCAAACAAAGTATTTTAAAACATCTTTTAAAAGAAATCATTTTTAACTTATAAGAATGGTAGGCTCATATAAACATTTTAAGTTCAAGAAAGCAGGCATCATAATATGAATTGTCCCATTACATGGTGTCATATTTTTCATAAATGTTTACAAAAGATTGTTGAACAAAAAACAATATAAAAACTAACTCTGTTGCCTGATCAAAGCATTTTGCTTCCTTGTACAATTTTGCAATGTCCAACTGTTTCAAAGCTCTCTAAAAGTAGATCAAGTAAAAATTATATATATATACAGTCCTCACAATAAGGGAAGTGGAATGCACATGTAGATTGTGTTGTTGGGCTATACTCCAATTCCATCCTATTTCAATGATAATGTAATCTGTTGCATTATTGTTAGTTTGTTTATCTATTCTTCTCATTAGTTTATTTACTTAGGGAGCTCCTCCTATAAACAATTTCCTGCATAGAGTTTGATATTATTTCTTATTTTTTGTATACTGTAGTGTATTTTATTATAGTATTAAGCATTTCAAATCATATTTAGATAATCTAAATAATGATATGAACAGAACTGTGTGTGTGTGTGTGGTTGGACCAGTCTGAAAACTTTGCTCTGCGCACCAAAGAACTTTCATGAACATTTTCAGCAAGATCAATAGAAGAACAATAAAACAAAATAAATAAAACAATGCTCATGTGGGTGCACATATTTTTTGTTTGGTTTGGTGCACTGCTGTGTGCAAAGTTTCCAATCTGGGATTCCTTCTATTTTGGTTCTTTAACTCAAGAAATATTATTGTATAGGTCATTTTTAATTTCTACTTTCTAAAATGAAATTGATGTTTTTAATAATGAAATAATCTCAATAGGGAAAACCCCCTCGGTCCCACACAACCCCCAACCAACAAAACGACAAAGCTAAAAACGTCCAAATGATGTTGACGTTTTCCCGTCACAAAATCGATTGATGAGTCTTTCCTAAAAAACAACAAAGAAATCCACAGAAAGCTGGCTCCCCATTCCATAAACTGAAGCTCCCCCTCAGTGCTCAGTATCGTGGTCTCACACCGTCAACTGTCTGTCTTGCATGCAAAAAAAAATTAGGACCTTCTTCTTCCGTTCCTTGTCTTCTTTTTTCCAGATATTTACCTTTCTAGGGTCTTTCACCGTCCTTTCGAAGCGAAATACGTACTTCTCCACATCTGATGCCGTAAGAACCATTTCGATCGGCAAATTTTATTTCTCCAGCCCGTTCAATAAGGCGAGGAAAGCACCTACTTAAAATTGCTCAATATTTCTCCAATATTTCCGCGCCATGCTTCTGAATGTTCTTTCTTGTCAGTTTGTAAAGTCTCCTCCGCATTTTTCAAATTGCATCGCATCTGCAGTTGTCAATAAAATATTTTTTCGATTATTAAAACCGAAAACCGCGGGAAATTGTCAGTTTCACTAAAAACCGTTCATGTTTAAGGGTAATACCGTTATCCGCAAGGCAGTGGCGACGCCCCGGGGGGGGGGGGGCACTGGGGGGATTTTGTGCAAATATCAAAGATTTTGTGCAAAATTTTGCACCATATAAAACAGGAATGTTCCTAAATATTGTTGAAGAGTAGCAGAAAAACTGGCCATGTCATAAGTTGAGATATAATTAAAGAAGAAACAACTGCCCAATAATAAGAACAATTTAAGAACGTTTGAGTCTCAAATTTTTAGAAATTTAAGAACAAGTCTGGTTCTTATAAAAATAGAATGTACAGTATGTTGTTTGGAAGTTTAGGGGAAGTTTAGTTCAGAAAGATTCTCAAAATAAAATGAACCAGACCTTTAGAAACTGTTAAACAGTGATTGTAAAGATGTTTAAAAATGTCTTGAATATGAGTAAACGTTTTTTTATATGAAATTTTTTTTAAAAGAAACTCACTGGCGAAACCCGCGAAAATTTAAGAAACTTTTACTGGTGAATGAAAAATTTGAAATTTTTAGTTAAGATTACATAATGCTTAATGATTTATGTTTTAATGGAGGAAAGACTTTTTATCCTGTACAATATATACCCAGTTATTGTAATGTTTTCGTTGAAAAAAAGAACGCATAAGTAAAAAAAAACGAATTTTTTTTATAAAATCAAGAAACTTTAAGAAACTTTTACCAGTGACAATTGGTCAAGAATGGTCCAAAATCATGAAACTTTCACTAGTGGAGCCTCAGTCAGGTTTCTTATCTAAAAAACGTGTATGAAAACAATAAAAATTAATGAAGCAATAATGAAACTTTCATGTTTTTCATGGAAAAAGACAAAAAGCTAAGAAATATGGTTTGTAAAACAGCAAGAGTTTTAATAAAACTAATAAAAAAGGCTTTGCTGAAACTGTATTATTAATTTATGGCATTGCTGAATAGAAATCGAATATGTTTGCTAAATTTTCAATGAAGATTGCATAAACATTTCCTCCTTCAACCACAACAGCATTGTAAAAATGCTGTTAGAAATTTATGTTTTAGCACCCCCGTAAATTTTGTTTCATTGATATCGGTTAACTTGACAATCCTGTTGCTATTTAAATATTCTTTTGTTCTTAAACTGGTTCCCAGTCTTCTTTTGCTTTGTTACAGAAAGTTGATATTGAATTGCACATTCATCAATTTTTCATAATTTCTATTTGACGGGGGTACTTCTATTTATCATTGTGGAGATAACAATCAAGCGACAACGACTACAATAATTTTCATTCCTTCCGCGCAGTAAAGGCAAGTTCATCATGGCCCCTATTTACAATGGTGTTTGGGGCAAGCCAACTGCAACTTTGGATTGGTGTGAAGAAAATTATGTTGTGACAACTTTCATCGCTGAATTTTGTAAGTTTCTACAGCTATGTTTATAGAATCAATGGAATTCTCACAATTGCAATCGAGGGAGGGTTGAGGGAGAGTCGATGTTTGGCTCGCTGGGTTAAAAGCTTTCTTTTACATTTTATCTGATCAGAACAAATGAATTGAGATAATTAATATATCATAAAATAAAATAAAACATTTCAAGTTGCTGTGATGTGTTGGAGCTTGCTGGGCCAGAGGCCTGGTTTGATAGCTCACACCGCATGTTGAGCATTGGTTTTGATCATGCTGGTGCCAGCGAACGCGCGGTCATCCTAAATATTGTTTTGTTTGTTTTTGTTTAAGATAGTGTAGACTAGTTAAAAAAATGAATGAGAAAATCGACATTTATTTTAAACTTTCATATCGTAGCTAGTTAAATATTTCAAATGTTTGTTGAATATCTAAAGTAAAGAGTAAAGGAAGTAACATCTAGGCTTATCTTGTCCTGTCAATCAAGTTCGGGAGGGGGGTAAAAGTTCAATAGCCAATTGACGGGGGTGTGCCATTTTAACATGTTAAATGACACCCTAAAATTTATCAAAAACCATACCCCAAAACTTATAAGAAATAGAAAATACATACCCTAAAAATTAATAATTACAGACCCTAAATAGAAAATACTAAGATCATCATCTAATAATTGTGACAAAAATCCAATAATGTAATAAAGTATTTTGAAAAATGATACCCCAAAATTTATGCTTTTCCCAAAAATGATACCCCAAAATTTATGCTCTTCCCAAAAATGATACCCTAAAATTTTTTTCTGTCTGAAAATCCAACCCCGAAAAATGGTAGTCACCCCCCTCCCCCCGGCAATCAAGTAGTAATCTCGATTGGTAATCTCATGCCATTTTTTACATTGTTGGTCGTATTTATGTATTTATTTTAACTGTTTTCTTTTTTGCCACTATGCATTCACATCAGGGCCTTCACGTGTAGCATTATCTTACTATTCTGTGGCATTCATGTTAACCTCATGATAATAGATTTGGTGGTGCCATTGGATCTGATATCCTGTGTGATTCGATTTTCTTCCTTCAACAGGGAATACAATCAGTAATTGGATAATGATAGTCCCGCCGTTAATGGCTGCATATATTTCATGGAAAAACAAATCAGAGATTCGTGTGGTTGCTTCATATTTGTCACTTGGGTGTAAGTTTTTTAACAAAGCTAAAACTAAATTTTGAAGTTGATTCCTCCTGCCTGCGAAATTTGCGAACATTTAAAACTCGTTCGTTAAAAGGATCGAAATAAAATGGAAACCAAGGTAAAAACGAGACGTTCCACGCTAAATACGGTATCCCAAAATAAACTACTCTTTCGAAATTTTATTTTTTCAAAGGCGCGAAAAGTCTTAAGGATGCATTTCGATTCGCCAAATCGTCGAAAGAAACTACAAAAATTGCACAGATAGGGGAGATATTCTTTACCATAGACTTTGTTTTCGTAAAAATTTCAATGAGAAAACCCGAAGAAAACATCTTTCTTTTTCAGTTGTTGGCCTTGGATCTATGGGATTTCATTCGACGTTGATATATAAAATGCAGGTATGGAGAAAAAACAGGGGCGCACATTTGGGATATGTGGTCTAACTTTTTCATAATAAGAGTTGATTCAATTTTTGAAATGAATTTAATAATTTAGGTGAGGACATGCAAATATTTTTCTCCCAGTAAAGTATAAAATTTTATATAATATATTTAATCCTTAATGTATGATTTGATTTAACAACAACTCTTCAATACTGCTGGTTCTACTTTCTGAAAAGAATGGTTTCAAATGTTGCAACGGTGTGTGTACAGGGGCTAGTTCGGAGGAGAACAAGGCGGCGAGGGGGCAGTTATTTAACCCCTAGGAATCGAGAAGCGACATTTTACATGTGAAAGAGATACAAAAATTCTCAAAACGAGCGAGGAGCGAGAAATACTGTGAAGTGCAAGAAAACATTTTTGAAGGCAAATTTTGAGGAGCAGCAAATGCTTTCTTTGAAATACGAGGAGGGACGGAGGAAACCATAAATTCCATCCCCATGTGCAGCCACTGCAACACTCATTTTCACAAATTATTTTGAAATTGTAGGCCTATCCACATGATAAATTTAAGCACTACTTTTTCAATATAATCTTAAAACCACAATTTAAGTTTGAGCCGCTCTAAAGGGTGTGGTATTGCACTAAATATATTTCGACAGTCATTTTTCAAATTATCTACAGTCATTTTTCTAAATATTTAGCTAATTTTCATTTTTGACATCACCCGTTGACTATATAATGAAAATTACGACGAAAAATTGGCCTAAATGTTATCACAGCCCGAACAATGTCTAAATGTGCGCCCCTGTACGGATAACACTGTTGAATTTGATAATTGTTTATTTGCTGATCTGAAACGCTTTATTAGATTTTTATTTTTATTTTTTGTTAATCAATAATTTAATTATAATTGCCTATGAAACTTGATATTTTATTTGGTAAATCTTCCAAATCCTCCTCCAAATGGTAGGTTTCCAAGAAAACGGTAGGTTTCCAAGAAAACGGTAGGTTTCCAAGAAAACGGTAGGTTTCCAAGAAAACGGTATTCTGAGAAACCGAAAATCCAAAATTTTATCTAGAAACTATTGCTCCCAGGCCCCATAAGTTGGTAGCAAGTTTCCTGGTAACTTTGAATTCTCAGAAACCTGCTTTCAAGAGCAGAAAGTTTTGGAGATCTTCCAATTCCGCCGTTTTCAGAAGATTTACTTTAAAGAACACGAATTCCGAAAAAGAAGGCTACCGAAAAAGAATTTGCCCTAAACTTGCATTTAAAAATCAAGCCATGCCCTAAACTCGCATTTAAAAATCAAGACACGCCCTAAACTTGCATTTAAAAATCAAGCCATGCCCTAAACTCGCATTTAAAAATCAAGATTTCGTTCAAGCTACTGATTTATTTCGAATAAGGATTCATTTATTGATATGAAGTATAATCACAATCGACAAAATATGGTCTTTTCTCTCTAGCTGATGGATGAACTACCAATGATTTATGGAACATGTGTCCTTCTATATTCAATGTAAGTTTTAAATATGTCGTCATTTAGGCCTTGATTTAATGAATACAAATTTGGCAGTTAAAGAAAATTTAAAAAATATTTCCATACTTCATTTCAATACTTCATTGCATTTCAATGCTTCGTTTTCAGTAGATTTTCTACTCAAATTGATACATGATTTATTATGCTATTAAATTTTTAAATTAAGTTTAAGAATTATAGATGGATCTGGGAAATAGAACAGACTGTTAATTCATTTTGATTTGGAGGATGATGGGTACCTATTATAGCCCACTTCATTTTTCTGATATTAATTTCAAGAAATACCATATAACAGTAGACGTTGTGGCTTTGAATTAAAAGAAATTGGGCAGGATTTTGGAAATCAAAAAGTTTGCTGTTTGGATACACTTTTACGCTTACAGAAATGAAATAAAATTTTGGTTCATCATATTTGGTACTCCAAAGTGCCTTTGTTAGGCTACTCTCTAGTTGGAGGAAACTCAAGTGCCGTCCGTCCTACCGCGTATTGACAATTATTGATTTACATCCAGAGAAGAGCTATTAAACAGAAATGAAACGAAGTTCGGTGAAATTCGACGTATCAAGATTCCACCAAGATTAATGCATTTATACGGTGCAAAACTATCATAGTTTAGGGCAACATTATTGAGTTTGGAGTTTAGTTCAATAATAAACTCTATGGGAGAAAAATGTTTGTGCTTTCTGTATGCAATGATTTTTGATTCTGTTTTAAGAAATTCAGTTTTTAATACCGTATAGGTTAGTTTATGAAAATCTGATAATCCTATTTCAGAAGTACTTGTGTTCAAAAAGCGGTGTTTTTTGTTGGCTAGGATTAAGTCATAATATTTTGGTGGGTTACTTTTAAAACAAGTTGGTTCCTTCACTAAGTTGTAAATCATGATTTTCTAGAAACGTTATTAGTTTTTGACGATCTGGCTCCATATTAAAATCACCAAGAATGAGTAGTC
Organism: Phacellophora camtschatica; assembly: GCA_036873815.1. Classification (NCBI taxonomy): domain Eukaryota; kingdom Metazoa; phylum Cnidaria; class Scyphozoa; order Semaeostomeae; family Ulmaridae; genus Phacellophora; species Phacellophora camtschatica. Next base: position 16,986 of record JAYJMH010026235.1, read on the forward strand.
TGTCATAGTTTTGTGTGTGGAAATGGGAAATCAATTGCCTTACTTAATTCATCAAGAAAGTATTCATCATTTTGATTTGGAGGATGATAGATACCTATTATAGCCCACTTCATTTTTCTGATATTAATTTCAATGCTGATTGTTTCTATGTCAATGGGTGTGTTGTGCAGTTTCAATTCTTTTGATGGCATGTTTTCATTAATACAGAGTAGCAGTCCTACTCCATTCATATAGAGTGGTAGTCCCTATTATTATTATTACTGTTGAGATGCAAATGCACTACCCCCAAATGCGGTATGGCAGCAATAGAAGGATAGTCTATCATATATAAGTTAGCTATCATATATAAGTTAGCTATATGCTAATCAGCTGTGTGATCTGAGGAAGTTTTTGCAACTGGTAATTTTTGCAACTGATTAATTTTAGTTGAATCAGTTCATTGGACTTGTTGCATGAGTCTCGATTCGCTCTTGCCAGATCTTCATCAGTGCACCGATCCCCAAACAAAACAACAGTATCGGAAATGAGGCTCCAATATACTTTCGTGAAATGTCAAAAATGCCCTTGAAAACTTTATAGAAATGCCTGGAATTCTTCTACCCAGTCAGTCAATGGCGTTTGTCAATTTGAACACCAAGGTATTATTTTCTTGAATCACCAAGTTCACTGTCTTTAATTTTTAACTCAATGTCTTCATTTACATTTTTCCAAATTATTGCCCTTTAACAATTTGTCCAGACGTTTTAGATGAGTCATATGATTTGAATGGTGGGACAGACTGGTGTCATCGGCATACATGGACACAACGGAACCTTGGACTGAATATGGAAGCTCATTTATGTAGATAACGAAAAGTAGAGGGCCAAAGCATGAGCCTTGAGGTACTCCAACTTCAATGTCATTACGACACAGAACTGTCTTTAGACCTGACGGGAAAACTTGAACAAACACAGTACTCTGCGGCACTTGCAGTAACTGGTGCTTGGAGAGGCACCAATAGGGAAAGAATTTATGAGGAACTGGGATGGGAAAATCTCTACGACAAAAGGTGGTATAGACGTTTATGTCACTTTTACAGCCTAAAAATGACATCGTCTCCCATGTATCTATTTGAAGAAATTCCTCCTGAGCGCGACCTCTTTTACAATCTTAGACATGCACGGGCTTATGATCCAAACATTCCGAGAACTGTTCGCTTTTTAAATACCTACTTCCACAACGTCCTTTATGAGTGGAATATGCT
>JAYJMH010026246.1:0-18218 GCA_036873815.1 Phacellophora camtschatica
AAGTTCACCACCGTTATCAGCGATGTTGGTTTGACAAATTGAACAAATAAAAATTTTCGTGTCATATGCACTTTAAAGACACTAGACATTAGATAAGCAAGTTCCTTCGTAAATAGACCATTGTTTTGTTCTCGACAAAGAAACTGATTGGATACTCAATTTATTGAAACGAACAAAACGGAAATTGATTGGATTATATTGAACTGCTATCTAAGTTCTATACTGCTATCTAAGTATGTCTAATATCTTAATATTAGGAAACAGTGCAAAAGTAGTACATTTAGGATGGCGCTAGGTTTTTATCTGGAGTTTTTACATCCGATAATGAAATCGGCAGTTACTGTTATTATGTGTTATTAGGATGTCACAAAGTTCCTATTTTTTGTCGTCTCTTTTGCCAGTATATACTTATTTCTATTCTGTATATTTTGATGTAATCAAATGCTAACCTTTTCTGGTAAATATTAAAGGAGAACTCCGGGATAAAGGTGACGTTGCTTAATATCCACGAGTTTGAAGCGTAGATAACGTTTGTTTAAATAATCTTTGTGGATTGGTAAGGCGGTGTACAGGGCGTTAATCATTCATGGTATAATTTTACTATTTTCAGGGAACAGTGGCAACTTTTGTAACGCAACCTTTTGACGTTCTGAAAACACGGCTAATGAATGCGAGTCCAGGACAATACAAGGTAAACAATTTATTGAATTGCAATAAGCTCCTAAAGGTCTTTTACCAGAAAGTGACATTATTTTGTCGTACTTTTTAGTGCAATTTTTAGCCCCATTTTACACAGCATTTTTTCTCTATCTTTATTTCTTAATAGCGGAACAACATGCTTCTTTTCGAAAACGCATCTGTTTAGACGAAGCCTTGATAAACTATCGCTTAAATATATAAATAAAAAAATTTGGATTTTAATTCTCGAAATTTTTCTTTAAATTGCAGCCCAAATATCTTTAAATTTATTTCCGTTTCGTAAATAAGTTTTGTGCGAAATAATGTTTATTTGTCAAAAATTTGATTTACAATCAATTACAAAATACTTTTTATCTTACAGCAGCCATTATTTAAACAGATTTCAATCTGCAGTAATAAATTGAAAACTTCAGTTTCACGTGGAATTTACACTCCTCCAAGAGGGTTCTATTTTTTTTTCTTTTGGGAAGACTGAGAACTGTGGACGGACCAGGAATTAGAAACCTCGCGGAGGAGAGTAATTTTAATTCCTGTTTTAGTTGTTCTTAAACACCTGGTGTATCCTTAATTTTCTTATTGTTCTAGACTGTTCTTGCTTGTGTACTTGAGACAGGAAAAATGGGTCCAATGGGTTTTTACAAGGTATCTACTTCTATTAAATATCTACTTAATTTGTATACAGCTATTATAGTTTTTATCCACTTAATATTCACTAAAGACTCATTGCTAAACAGCGGCCATTGCGGCGGAAATTACCCATGGTACATTTCTATGACGACTTTCGTGCTATCTGAAAGTAAGTTTTGGCCTAGCAACAACTCATCAGCAGCGGGAAACGGCGTGTTTTCGTACTTACTGTATCCACCTTCATTGGAGAACCGTCGAAATTTATGTTCACTACTTGTGAAGATCTTGTTGCAGTGTGCAGGTGCGCAAAGGCTCCTGGTTAGCAATGGGTCTTTAATTTGTATGCCAGGCTATAATAGCCTTTAAATAAAATATTTTTGCTTATACTATTGCCACGTGACACCTACAATTTATTGTATCTACTTGATACTTTTTTCATTTACTTAATGTTACGTCAGTTAGTGGAGCGCTTATTCAGTGATCATCAAAATATGGTAGCTGCTAAAATTCACTTGCTGTTACCTCTCTGGTATAAATGCGATGTTTCGAGATTCTTGCTTCGTTTCGCTCGATAACTACTATATAAACAGATATATCAATTTTATTTTTTGTGTTTCACAGGGATTCTTTCCGGCATGGCTGCGATTAGGCCCGCAAACAATTTTAACTTGGGTGTTTTTGGAACAGCTACGGAAAGCATTTCCTATTCAAGAGAAATAGCTTGAGTAAAGTACTTACTACTTGAGTAAAAAACTTACATATTTTTTAATTTAGCTTAATAAATTCATTGAATGCTTAGAAATATAACTAATTTGTTTAACGCTAAGAAGTACCGCTGAGGAATGAATATTTTTTTCATATATTTAAGTCGCATTTCATATAATTAGCTTTGTACATGTGAAGAGGTATACGTATATTATACACCGGGTGAGTCAAAACAAATTTTAAGCGTTCAGGCTGGCAATAAAATAAAAGTGTGCAGTGGATTTGAAGAACTCAGGTGCCAAAGCACCGCCAAGATACTAACTTATATGAGAAACGTTTTCCAGTAAAATCTCTTGTCGTTTCGTCATTCATATAAAGAAATACGAAATACTTCAGCTTTTCAACAACGAGAAAAAATTAACGATGCCCACTCCATGTTTTGCACCTGATAGAAATTGTAATTATGTTGGCCTTTTTTTTAATTCACACGAATTCAAGGAAAACCTTCTCAGGGGATTGAGCAAACAAGAGCTGACTAAATAACAAAAGTATTATTTAGAAACGTTTAATAAACAATCAAATTTTGTCAAAAGCCTACGTGTCGTTTGGAAACCTTTAAATTTGGTTTGGGGTTAGCCTGCGCGCAGACTCAAAACCCTCCTTCTTCAAACTTTTTTCGACGGAGGAGAGTTTTAAGGCTACGCATAGTCTAGTGTAGGGTTCGTTGTGTGTATTTGACCAAATATACTCATTCATAAATTACTAGTAAATTTTTAGTGAACTCAGCTGTAATAAAACAAAAAAGCTTTGCTGAGCATGGCTGTATGGATTGTGTAGAACATAGTTGTGTGGATTGTGTAGAATGTGTAGAACAATCATAGATAAAATGGTGTATAAAAATAAATGTACCATGCTTTCAAGTGTGTCTTCCTTTTATAATATTGCATGATGACTAATTCCGCTACAAACATTTTTGAAATGTTCAGAAAGGTACAGAAATACTTTCTATCAAATACGAGAAGCTGAAACATTTCATACATACCCGAAAATACCCCTTCTGAGAAACTCAATTTAAGAAATATGGAACATTCTAACTTTTAGCAAAATATAAACTGAACTTCAATTTTCCCAGTAGAAGATCGAGTTATCATGAGTTGAATCATCGTTTTATCATTCATTGATAAATACTGTAGAATACCTCATCCGGAATTAAAAGGCAGATTCTATCATGTTAACGGAGGAAATTTTGTAAGCAATGACGATTTGCGATTTGAAAGAATAGATTTCACGTTTTTAGTCGTTTATCGATGAGCGATATGTTCAAAATGTATGTTTTGCAATGGCTATATCCAAAAAGTAGCCTGTGAACAGGTGAAAACAAGGGAAGAGCGTAAAGCATATTGTTTTTAAACAGGGACGATGTTTTTTTTGCCTAAATAAAGGACACAGAGCATTTGAGTGCCGCTCAAAAGTTGTTTGTAGTACATTTAAAGGGGATTTACGGTACGTTACAAACCATTACAAAACATTCATCAAATTTCTAAAGCTTGAGAGTACACATGTCCGTGAATCGAAGAATCTTTCAGTTTTCACGCGTTTTCAGTTTTTACATTTGAATAATAGCATTTCATTTCGAATAAAGGCCTTTAATTTCATTTTTATGTTTTCGAGCATCTGTGAGATTGAAACTTTAATTAAAATCGATTATAACGATAGCAAGATAGACTGCGAAATATTAAACATGAAATGAAGAAATATCCGAACCCTCTGAGGTGTTTGAGTTTGAGAAAAATTTCATTACACCGACTACGTTTAAATCAGCAAATTTGGACCTTTCCTACCTCCAATTCTAAATCTGGAGATAAAAATGTTTCTGCTTTGTAAGATGCACTTTTAACAGCTTCCAGTGTAGTAGTAGTGCCCATTGAAGACATCCTCAATTCACAGGATTTACAAGGCATATATTCGCCATGGAAGAAGTATAAACGATATACTAGTAAACAAACATGCATATTTCGTTAAGAAAGTCATGGATTGTCGAATTGAGGCTGTTTTAAAAGAAACAAAAACGAAACTTCTCATGTCAATCAATCTTCTCAAATCATAAAACACGGAAGAAAATACTACTAATACTAAATATTACAATAATCAAATAATAAATTTAATAATTGAAAAACATTAAATATTTAAGTTGATTCTTGAGCTTAGACACAATATTTGAATGGCGTTAATCGGTCAATTCCTCGATTTTATATAATTTTCCAGAGGGAAACTCTTTTTAGGGTAACCCGCTTTGGTTTCAACCTCAGCTATGCTCTCACCTCAAATATGCTTTCTCGCGCTTGGATGAGAAAGGGGACCATAATGGAACGTTGTTTTACGTAGAAAAGTTAAAACAAGCAGCTGATTCTGTGAATAAATACCTCAAAATTGCTGGTCAGGACAGTGCTCGAAATTCAATATCGAATCAGTTATAATTGGTATTTTGAAATGATTGAGGAAATACTCTTTTTCGAGTGGATTGTTAACTGTCCATGACATAACCTCGATGTTCTTAGAATGCCAATGATTAAGATATCTCCTGGAAAAAAAATTGTAGCAATCAAACAGCCGTTATGAACTTTGTTGTGAAAGAAAAGCGATGCAATTCATTTCGCGTGAAAAACGACAATTCATTTCGCGTGAAAAACGATGTAATTCGTTTCGCGTGAAAAACGAAATAATTCGCTGATGTATTTATCATTTATTTTCAAAACAACTCTAAAGTTCAAAGTTTCGGACAGATCTATACTTTCCATTTATCACTTCTTAACATTGTCTTAAAATCGTTAACGTTATCTAAGATTCTCTAACGGGTGTTTACTCAATCTTAAATTAGTAATACCTATTATTGTGTGTTAATACCTAACACGATTTGCACCATAGCCCCCACCCCCCAGCAGGTGTAACGTTTTGTCCCCATGAAAATTCAGATTTCATTAAGATTGCTATCGGCCTGCACTCAATATTGCATAAATAATAATTATGTATATGAAAAAGAATAAAATGGTAATTACTTATGACCTTAAATAAATCTAAGAATTATCTTACAGAAGATTTGAAAATCCATAAGGTTGGAGTATAGCGTTAATACTGTACTCCAACATTAACGAGTAAGAAAACAATGTCTCTTACAGCACATCAGAGCAGAAATTATCGTTTATAGGGCACAATGCATTAACAGTACCTCTAAATCGTGTTCAAGTAGGGGGTCAAACTTACTGAATGCAACAGTGAACTGAGTGAAGCTGGCTTAACATTTTGTCAAGTATCGAGTATTATGAAAAATTTGTCAGAAATCGCATATAAACAGCAAAAATCTGAAAAAAAAGAAATATATACCACACAGGAACAAGAAGATAAGATATTACCTCGAGATATGCTCCTTGTGCATTGATACTGCCTCTATTCCAAGAAATTCTGGCAGACACGAATGAACAATCCTTTCACCAAGGATATCTACAATATACATCAGAATATGCATCCAGCCAGTAAAGCGTGGTTTGCCATCTATCATCAAGCCACAGTAATCATGTCGCCAGATGAGTGCTGTCAAGAACTGAGGGCATTTTCTCTTGACCTACAAAGATATGCTATAGCTGCAAACGTAGTGAATTTTGCATCTGTGCAACTCTAATACTGATCATCATAAGTTGACAAGCACCATGTAGAACGCAAGAAATGCTGAGTATTTATTAAAATAAACAGCTATTGAATCTTTTCTTTTACAGTATTTTGTATTTGCAGCAAAAAGTTTGTATTTGACGAAAATATTTTGTACTTGCAGCATGTATTTTGTATTTTAAGCAAATATTTTGTGTTTACAGAAAGTTTTTGTTTGTGTATATTTGCGGCAAAACTTTTGCATTTGATTGACCCTTGTGTGCTCAATGTTTCTTTCATATCGTGAGAACTATGATCCAATAAAATTTCAGCATACTTCAATTTGTGATATGCTTCAACAACAACAGAGCAATTGCACAAAATATTGTGGGAGGTAACGAAACATTTTATGGTAAAATGTGAATATAAGTTCATATTTTTTATGTGTTGTTGCAGCTTGTTAAACTGCTCACATTTGAGCTTGCCTTTTCTTAAAACATTTTTCAATAACAAAAATTATTGTAAACATTGACATACCATATAAAGGACAGAGGGATAAAATGATGTCACCATGACATATTTTGCCATGTCTGGAATTTCTTTGGACAAGTCATGGACAGCATTGGCAGTCTACAAATAAGCAAAAAAGTAAAAATAAAACAACAATAAATTTTTGTGTATGGAATCATTATGATAGAAACCTATTATTGTTCAGAAAGTATCATTTAAATTTTTTCGTGACTCTTTCCAATGAACAATTGCACTAAAGATTTTGTGTGCAAAGTACACTCTTTAGACAAAGGTTGGAGACTGACAATATTCATGGGAATGTGCCAGCTGAACAATGGCAGTCAATTGCCTGATTAAGTATTTAATAATATGAAAATAATAAATCTCTACTATTTATTGTCTTTCAATGGAATGTAAAAAATGATTTGGGCTAGTTTCTCATTTCTTAGTGCAAGAAAAGCAAGTACAAAGAAAAGTATTTTAAGAAACAGAACACTAATGCCTCCAAGTGCCGATGGCCCTCGAATGAAAAGCAAAACTGTGAAACATACGGCTGTTGGATCTGACTTTACATCTAATATGATTTTCACTCCAAGTTCTTTGCAAAGGACAACGACTTCCTTCAGTGTTGGTATCTGCTCAAAACTAGGCTCATCTGTACCACCAGAATATCTTAAAATTTTAACTTTGCTAGCTGCATTTAATTTTCTCATCTCATAAAATCTTGTTTTACTGACATATCCTGTCCCATTTGTAGTTCTATCAAAAGTTTCATCGTGTACTATGACACCATAACCATCTTCAGTGAACGCAAGATCAAGCTCCACAGCAGTTGCGCCATTCCTATGAGCTGTTCTTATTGCAGCAAGAGTGTTCTCTGGAGCTTCAAACTGCCCTCCTCTGTGTCCGATGACCAATGGTTTTGCCTTTCCATCTGCGTCAGCTGCAAACAAAAAATCTGTTGTTTTTTCGATGGTATGCCTTTGAAGCTTGAAAAGATTGTAGCCGATTGCAAAAGTGACAGCAATAACCAAAACAACAATGCTGAATGATATCATTGCACCCATAGCTTTAATGGACACGGCTGCAACGATATTTAAAAACAAAAAACAAATGTTACAATGAATGAAACAGGAAAATGCCAAATTGAGTAAAAAAAACATCACTTGCAACCGACGACTTGCACAAAGCTGGCCCGAATCCATCAACTCAAATTTGAGAAACTCAAACTTAAACTCCACCAACTCCACCCAGTTCGTGGTTGTCAGGAATGGCCATCTGATAGATAAACTTCTTGTTTGTAAAGTATTTGTATCATATTGTGTAGATTTCTGTAGGAAGCAGCAATATGTACAACAAATGGATGTGCATACTAAGAAACTGTGGAGGATGCTAATTAGAGCAGGCCTTTTCGTTTCACGCGAGCGATCGCGTCAGCACTCGCGCAAACCAAATCACGGGAGCTTTTGATCGCTCACGCAAAACCGTAAATTGTGTCGGATGTCGCTCTGTAATTTTAGAAGAAAATGATTAGTCCCGTTGTCAAAATGTGTGAAAGTTTCGCCAACAAGCGCATCTCAAAAGGAGCTGAAACGATTTACGTTCCTTTGTTAGTTTCTCAGTTTGCTCTGCTCCCTTTCTCAGATTAAAGAGAGATAGAAATCTGAGATGATTGAGTCAGTGCTGATGATTTCAGAGAACAATAAAAATTGGTCGCAAAAGGAGCGCGATGACATCCTTGAAAGGGCAGTGGGTGTGTACATGGAAAAACGATGGAAAAAGACAGTGAGTGAGCCACCAAGTAAAAGGTTACATTTGGATCGAACTGTGCAAAAGCAACATAACATGAGTTTGGTCGATGACGAGTCTGATAGCGAATTTTCGAACGATTCAGAATTTTCAGGCAGTGAAAGCGAGTTGTCAAATAGAAATAAACATTTGACAACACTTTTTTAATGTGTAATTTGAGATTTAAAGCTAATACTCTAATGACTTGCATTATATGACCCTCCCAATTTACAGCTATAAACGAATTTCAACAGGGTATTCATCCATTGCTTGAGTGCTTTCAGGATTATAATAATGGTTCGTTTGCATTGATGTTACCTTACATCCAAGTGCTTTTTAACAGGATTATACTGTTTTCATAAAGTTTTTAGGTTTTTTTTATGATGTTTTTTATCATATGCCAAGCCCGTGGCCAAGCAGTTCTTATGTTACTTCTGGATTCAACATGATTGTGTATATAATATCTTTACCTGAGCAATCTCTCACGTAAGAGAACTCATGCGAGCATTTGTCCACTCGCGTGAGCTATTTTTTACGAAAAGGCCTACTAATTTATAATTTTTCACTAAGATGTGTCATTCCTATGGAATGGCTGTCAATATGCTGACAGAATCTGCAAATCCGTGCAAGACTTCCGTAAAATCCCATGACCCCTCTTTAAAACAACACCAGTTTTAATTTGAACCATGAAGTTAGAAAGGTTACATATTACAGGGCAAGCAAACACAACATTTGTGACAAAAACAGTCTATAAACTTTAATGTTCATCAAAGAGAAACATTTGAAAGTTTTCAATAATTAACTTATTTCCACTTTTCTTCTTAGTAAATTTTTCAACAAATACTCACCAAGCAAGAATTTGTGGGGCTTGAAGCTGAGCAAATTCCAAGAATACCACCAATAATGATCTGAAAAGAATGTAACAATGTTTTTGTGAAAATCTTTCAACAACAAAACCAAAATATGTTTGCAAAATATGAACATTAAAATTTGTTTGTTTAACTTTGTGAATAAATTTGATTTTTTCAAACTCACAAATCCCCTACCCTTCTCAAAAAAATTATTACTGTAAATCCTCGAATAAGCCCCCGGGGGCTTATTTCGCAAAAAATATTTTAGGGTGGGCACTTATTCGAGGGGTGGGCGCTTATTCGAGGGGGTCATATTTTGTGTAAATGAGCAATGAATTGAGTGATAACTTTGATAATTGAAAAGAAATTAGCGATATGATGTTTTTTGTTAAAATCGATTAACCCACATGGGGGCTTATTCGAGGGTGGGGGCTTATTTCGCAAAAAATATTTTTGGGTTGGGGGTTATTCAAGGGGGGGGGGTTATTCGATGGTGGGGGCTTATTCGAGGATTTAAGGTATCCCCTATTTCGAAAGAAAGCCAGAAGAGAAACAGGAAATCTTTTTCATTTGAACAATTGAATATAATACAAATTACAATAGGTATAACGCTTTTTGTCCAAGCTGACCTTAGGACAACAGTGTAACCTTCATTTCAGTCAATTAGTCAATTTTAGAAGTAGAAGAAGTTTCGTTCAGCTAAAAATAACAAATGCTTATCACAAGGTACAAAATTATTTTCACGTGAACAAATACAAGCAAAACGAAAAAGAACTGCATACAAGCCCATATGACGTCACTGAGCGTAGAAGACTTCAGAGAAACCATGGGTAGTTAGACGCCGCAGTTGAAAAAAACGTCACACGTCATTTTACAAAAGAAACTGCATTCAACTGCGGTGTCCAACTACCCGTGTGGAAACTACATGAGCACATCATTATCAAAACATTGTTATTAAAAGTTCAAAGTTTACTTTTAGAAAAAGGAAAGAGCGCTTATTCTGGGCCTGATTTCCTAAAAAAGGAATTACTTAAAAGGGGAAAAAATGCTCCTGTTATTGAGATGGAGACTTCATATTTAATTCAATTCAATTCAAATTTATTCATGAAGTATATATAAAACAAGGCATGATATACCCTAGACGACCAAGGGAAAGCAAAGCTTGACGAACCTCGGTCGCTTAGTAACATGACGTGGAAAGAAAACAAATAAATAGTCATAAATATATTTAGCCAGAGATGTTGGGGGCATGGCTTCTCTGCCCTAGAGTTGAAGCCATCCCGCCCCATAGGGGTTGGAAGACCAAATATAATGTTTGCAAAAATATTTCGGACCCCAATATGTTTCGTGTCAAAAAAAGCCATTCTTGGACAATATTTTTGAAAAGTTGTGGGTTGGGATACTTAATCCCCCTTAGCCCCCCTCCGCTTCTACGTCACGGTACCGGGCTCAGCTGTCTGTAAAATGTTTCAAGCAGTTTGCAATAAAGCAAATCAACTAATCAACTAAGCAACTAATTTTCTTCCAAGCCAAAAACATTGCAAAGTATGAAATATATATTATTACACTGACGATGGGTGTTAGGACAACAAATAATTTGGAAGAATTTGTTCCGTTCGATTTCTCTGTTAATCAATACATAGGCCTATACAACGTCTTGCTTTTTGCTCAATTCTTATTTTTACCTGTGAAGGCAGCATTGCGAAGGCGCCCAATGGAACACAACCACCTGCTTGGTGTCCTAATACCCATGCTTTAACAACTGACTAAAAATAAAATCCTTTTTATAAATAAAAACAATTTCCACGAAATCAAAACTAATTCTCGTTAGCCCTTTCACGCCCGGAATTATTTCCAATTGACAGCAAAATCCAATATAAATTTCATTTTGCAGGGGGTAGGTAGCACATACTTAACCAAAACTTAATGCGCGAGATAAACTTACGTTGAAATATCTGAAATATATGTAAAGTTCTGCCCGCATTTACCTCCTGAAAATATGACGTTTTACGTTGTTTTTCAATGGGCCTTATGGCCCTTCCCGGGGTGAATTAGTTATTCCTTCCTGCATGTGTCATGGGGTTCCTATCATTTCTAAAAAGGGGGTAAAACACTGTCTGGTATCTGGGACGAAGATTCTCGAAGTACCCTTCCACCGTGAAAATGTCAATTTTTGCAAAATTGATCGAGAAAGTACCTCAGGCAAATGACTCCTGAGGTACCTTGGTACAAGCTACCTTGGGTACCAGAAACAAAAAAAGAAATAAAAATTACAAAAAATAATAAAATAAAAAGAAACTTCCATTGACTTTATTTTTCTATTATTTGTTCTTCTTTTATTTTAATTCGTTAATTTTCTAAAAATCTAGATGCGATCGTTGTCTCCAGTTTAACGTTTTTTGAATCGGCTCATTAGTGAAGTCCCCTTTTACCATGAAAAATATTAATTCTCGCAAAATTCATTGAGAAAGTACATCAGGCAAATAATTGAAGCTACACTGGGTAAAGAGAGCCAACAAAATAAAATTACAAATTACAAAAAATAATAGAATAAAAAGAAACTTCCATTGACTTTTTTTCCATTATTTGTTTTCCTATTATTTTAAATTTTAAAGCTCTGGTTGTTCCCAAGGTAGACTCAAGCCTGCTCTCACGAATCATTGATTTTCTAAAAATCTAGATGCAATCGTTGCCTCCAGTTTAAAGTTTTTTGAATCGGCTCGTCAATCAACTGAAAACAATCCATAGTGGACTTTCTGCAGTATTGAAAAAACAAATCTTCGGCCTTGGATAATATCACATCCAGATCATTGACTTGAGGCAAACTGAAAAAAAAAACAACGAAATATTGATCAAAATATAATTATACAACAATCAATAATTTATTTGTAATTTATAATTTATTTTAATAATTTATTACTCCAAGGAAGCTATCGAAATGTTGTTCCTCCGCAGCATAAACGCGTTTTTCCTACGCAGAGACATTTGATACGTGGTCTTGGAACGAGACTGCGTGGAGAAGTGTGCGACTTCTGCGAAGGAGGGCACCAAAATGCAAAGATTGATATCTTTATTACTACTAAAAATATTGCTTGATTTTGCTGTTGTGGTCGAGTGATTGTATTTAACGTGCCGGCCTGTGAAAGTCTCGAGATGACTTGTTTCCAGCAGGGAACATGGGTGAACATCAGCTGAAACGTCGTGTTAAATCGACAAAATAAACCCGTTTCCCATTTTCCTGGATAGCCATTCTTATCACCCTTTCCAAATGAACAAGGTTAACCTTTGTCTGAATTCGGGAAGGGGCAAAGCAACACCTTTCTTTGGTAATGCAAACTGGTTTTACTGGGAACAGCCATTATGTTGTGTTGAAAACTAATTCAGTTGTGTCGAAGAAAACTCTGATAGACAACTTCAGGATCTCCTGGGGAATTTACGTTTGGCGCTTCCATGTTTCTAATTTGGAAATTAACCATCAAAAACAAAAGGATATGAGCTTCTTGTTGACGCTGCCCTCGTCGTTGATTAAGATCCCTGGTAGGCATAAGAAAAGTAGAACAAACAGATCTCGAAACAAGATAACCAACATAAGGAACAAGATAAGCAAACAAGTTTGGCCCAAACCTAGTTTTAGCGTATTTAAAAATGAACTCTGTGACTAGGCCTAATAAAGTGTTACTACGAAGAGATGGAGTGAGCAATCATCTTTTCATGGAGATGGCGTCAGCAAATATATTCGCGGGTTTTTTTTGCAAATAATTTAGACCTCTTTTATTTAATTTAATCTCTTTTTTGCGTTTAAAAAAATTAGCTATGATTAGGCCTAATAAAGTGTTGCTACAAAGAAATGGATCCTAGATTAGGCTAGTTGCAACAAGTCCCGTACTATTCCGCTTAGCTTCATTGTTTTCGACAAAGCGACCGTTTAATCCTAGAATCCTAGATAGGAAAAGTAAAAAAAAAACAGTTCTCATAACAAGATAATAAGCATGAGAAACTTTAAGAGCATTTTGATCTTTTCATTTATTCTTTTTTTAAAAACTTTTTCATAGAGATGGCATCAGCAAAACATATTCGCTGGCTTTTTTGCAAAATATTTAGACCCTAATCTCTTTTTTGCGTTTAAAAAAATTAGCTATGATTAGGCCTAATAAAGTTTTGCTACAAAGAGATGGCGATGGTATCCTAGAAAAGGAAAAATAAAAAAATAACAAGCATGAGAAACTTTAAGAGCATTCTGATCTTTTCATTTATTCTTTTTTTAATAACTTTTTCATAGAGATGGCATCAGCAAAACATATTCGCGGGCTTTTTTTTGCAAAATAATTAGGCCCAAATCTCTGTTTTGCGTTTAAAAAAGGTAGCTATGATTAGGTCTAATAAAGTGTTGCTACAAAGAGATGGCGATGGTATCCTAGAAAAGAGCATTCTGATCTTTTCATTTATTCTTTTTATAAATAATCTTTTCGTAGAGATGGCGTCAGCCAAACATATTCGCTGGCTTTTTTGCAAAATATTTAGACCCTAATGTCTTTTTTGGGTTTAAAAAAATTAGCTATAATTAGGCCTAATAAAGTGTTGCTACAAAGAGATGGCGATGGTATCCTAGATATGAAAAGTAAAAAAAAAGCAATTCTCAAAACAAAATAACAAACCTATGAAGCATTAGGAATAAAACTTGGAAAATAAATTTCGAGATAAATTTGCAAAAATTTACAGATTATTTTGTAGGAAGGAAAGTAGCATAGTTTCGAAATGTTGAGCAGATGAATAATGTCGAATTCCATGTCTCTCGTTTGGGTAGATCTGAAAGACAAATAAACAAATAAATAATTACACGAACGAACAGACAAAACAACTTAAAACAATAAATATTGTTACTCGTTTTGCGGTCGTTGGCCCCCTGGTAGAAGGCATGAAACGAAGGCCATGCATCTCAAGTTGTAAATGCTGATTTCAATTTAGCCGGAACTGTCTCCGACACTTCCTGCGACTGCCTGCAGCAATTGCCTGCGACAATCGCCTGAGGCTGCCCAAGACTGAGGCCCCGTCCACACGTACACGTTTGTGTTTGTAGACGCATACTTTTTTATACGTTTACGCCTTCTGTTCACACGTAAACGGCGTTATAGGTCACCATAAACGCATACTTTTGAAAACGTTCTTCAAGGGGATACTTTTGAAAACGCCGTTTATGCGTTTTCGTGTGGACGGTGTTAAACGCACGCCGTTTATGCGTTTTCGTGTGGACGGTGGTAAACGCACGCCGTTTATGCGTTTTCGTGTGGACGGTGGTAAACGCATATTTTCATAAACGGTGACATCATTTTGTATGACTCTGTAAACGATGAAGCTGATCAGTGTGCACGGAAATGTTATATGCGTTTACAAACGTAAATTGACAACGCTTCCAGGAAACTTAGGCCCCGTCCACACGTATACGTTTATGTTACATGTACGTGTGGACGGGGCCTAAGTTTCCTGGAAGCGTTGTCAATTTACTTTGTTTTCGGATGTAGGATTATACAGCAGATTGTATAAAAGCGATTATACGATTACAACAAGCTGTAATTTACGGTTAACTGATGAAATAAATCTCCTGCAAGTCTTATTCTTTTTAAATCTTAAAATTTAATCTTTTTAGATCTTAAAATTAAAAAGTATTAACGCGAATTAGGCTATGGCACAAGAATCGAAAATCTGCTTTCCACAGATTTTGGGACAGTGCAAAATTTTGGGACAGTGCAAAATTTATTTTACAACAGGACCGGTGCAGACCAAACAATTTAAAAAAAAAAAAAAGTGAAATTCCTGTTGTCATAAAATGCTAAAAAATTTATTGCCCCGTCAACAATGTTTTAAAAATGTGTCTGCCACATTTAGCCAAACTTCATTTGCTGCAAAACTACTGACTAGATTTACCATTATTTTGAAAATTTACAAATTTGATAACATAGATATCCATATTATTTACACTAAAGACTACGTAGATCATCATTTTTGAGGAAATTTCATTTATTTGAATTCCAAATTATCTGTTGAATCAACCAAAAAAGCGGGGAAAGTCAACCCCCCGGGGGGAGTGTCAATGCCCCGCTGAGACTGGGCCAAAAAATATAGTTGCCCTGTCTTTGAACAGTACAAAAAAGTGCTTGTCCCGGAGAATGCACAAAAAAGTGCTTGCATCAGAGAATGCACAAAAAGTGCATTGGCCCCGTAGTAAAATAAATTTTGCACTGTCCCTTATATAAAGCGATTACTGTAAACACGATTACGAAAAACGGTAAAGATTTGGAAAATGGTTAACTTATAAAGATATAACAAACAACAAACGGTAAATGGTTAACTGATAAAGATTGAATGAAATTAACGTAAAAACAAAATAACAACGAAATACAGAAACAAGGGATATTCGATGTCGAAATTCAGCAAAACAGGAAGAAGCCGACAAGACGTGGCTTGCTATTGTCCGGGATTATTATATGCAGTTTGTTGCTGTCGTTTTTCCGTGAATGAGCTGGGTGTGTGGCCACCAGTGGAAATTTTTGAGTCACAGAATAGCACATACAATGAGGCAAATACATTATTCTAATTTCAGAGCCCCAACTAAAGTAACGTGACGTTACATTGTTTTTCTCGTTTTTGTAGATATTTTCAAATTAAGTTGGCGTCCTTTGCCAGTTTACATAATATTAAAATCATACAATAATCAACAATCAACGGATGATGTTTTGTTTTTGTTTGTTTTGTTTCGTTAAAATCTTTGAAAACGTTTTCATGATGTGAGGCCACAGAAAAGTTTTGTTTTTCCTCGCTCTCGGTTAGTCAATATCAACGAGAATGGGTAGTTTTTCTTCAGATATATTTTCGCGCCATTGTTTCCCTCCTGTGTCTCGGTTCTTGGTTGGATGAGCTTTCGCGCCCCTTCGTTTTGCAGAAACCATGGCCGCTGTACGCTGGCTATATGTGTACGCAGATCAAAACGAATTTGTTTTTGTCGCCTGGTTGCTTGCAATAAAAGTTTAGCAAACATCCAAATAAGTGTTTAAATAAATTTGCTTACCAATCATTGTATTGCAGATTTTCTTGCCAGATGCTATCTTCCTGGACTCTCGATTCTTCATAGATTTTATCCACTCTGTGAATAGTGTATCGTACAAACCTCTGTCAGCTTCCTCTCTTTGTTTTTCTCGTTGTACAAAAACAACGAGCTCAGGCAAGTGTCCCCGTTGCATTAATTTATTTATTCGCCTTCAAATCATTAAGAAAACAGATACAAGCTGCTGAAAAATTCAAACAACAGGTTGATTCTCCTGCCGGTACACTTCTGTGTTTATTTCTATGGGCTCCTGCCGACATGTGGTTAAAGTACGTCCTTTCTCGCTGGGTGGGTCCGAAGAATAACAGGCGATTCGAAAAATATGCACACGGAACTATTCTATCCGCTCTTGTCCAGGGGGTTTGCTATTTTGACCTCTTCAAAAATCTCTTTTGTTGCTGCATCAATGCATCAACATTGTGGAGGCGTAAAGGACTCATTTCTCAGCCAGTAGTGTACTTTGAACTGCAATCCGTTGTCAACTGAAATACGACGTGACGTCAATGAAATGATAGAATAATGTGATGGTTTCTGGATGCAAGATATTTTGATAGGGTGTTTTCAGATACTTTTTACTTCAGTTAATACTCACAGGTACACTGATATTTACAGAAGGGTTAAAACATGAGGTCTAAGTTCATATCTCGAAGGGCTCGTGCTAATTCATCAATAATTCCCATATTAAATTTTTTAACTGATTTACTTATTATTTTATGACAAATTTTATTGATTTGCCCTCTGCGAAGGTATAGAAGCAATCATTAAAATGAGTTCGGATGTTTATATAAGGTTCGAAGCACGACAGAACGCCATTCATTGTGATTGATTTATTGAACACAATATCAAAAATTGTAATTGATTTATTAATTATTTTATGACTCGAGACGTTTTTATTTCATTTTTATTTTGCGAGACGTGATACTATACATTCACCAAACACAATATACCATTAGGGTGCTTTAATTCCATTTGTTTTATTTCATTATATGATCTTGTTGTTATAATTCTGTTGTTTTGTTTTGTCGTTTCGTTTCGTTTCGTTTCGTTTCGTAAAAAATAATATCCTGGCTAGTTCCTCTTCATTTAATTATAAATATTAATGATAATAATGAGCGACTTTTCAATGTAATCTTATGTCATAGTTCCTCTTCGTTGATACATTTACGTGCTGCAAATATATCTTTCACCCTTTCCTCTACTGAACTTGAGCGACGATGCGAAGTAATTTATTGTCCCCCGTCCTCCTTTCGCCTTCTTTATTCTTGATCCTGTTTTAAAGACCCATTGCTCCAACCAACAGCCTTTGTGCACCTCCACAACAACAAAATACTGTAACAAGATTTTCACAGATGGTGAAACAAAATGCTCTTTCCCGCTGCTAATAGGTCGTTACTGGACCAAAACGCAGTTTTAGATATGAAAGTCGTCAAAGAATATACCATGGGTAATTTTCGCCGCAGTGGCCGCTGGTTAGCAATGGGGCTTAAGATGGTCCGACTTTGACGCTTTATGACTCCTTTAACGTTGGTTTTCGTATGTCCCTGTTTGCAACCTTGCAAGTCTGCAGCTTGAAATCCCCGAGGCTAAAAATCCTACATTGTGTATCAAACGACTTCTGAAGGAAAAACTTTTAATTTGAGGAAAAAAATTTGCCATTAAAACAATCTGTTTGCGTCAATAGCACTTTAGGAGTTTAAAAATTGATGCCAAATTCTTCAAAAATTCTCTGATCAGCATTAGCATTGTCCCAAATCGATATAGGACAGCCAGCATGTTGTTTAAAAAATGCCAAAATGTGTACTGAAAATAAATAAAAGCTATTCCATTTTTAAGTTTTTCGCTTCAACAAAGAAAAACATGGACAACACTATTTGAAATGTACGTAAATCAAGCTGCGAAACTATATGTATCAAGTCTAAATATATTTGGAGATATCATCACTCACCTTGCACTCACCTTGCACTCACTGTAAATGCTATTTTTGGTTAATATCTTTAATAAAACATTGGTTTTGGTAGATTTCTGCAAATTTTGGAAGTTATCCTGTCAGAATGTTTATACCTCACTTTTTTGCATTTTTGTTTTTGTTAGAGTACATAATTTCAGCTCAGTTAAAACGACAACTTTTTAACATACACAAACTAACCTGGGTTCGCCCCGGGTTAAACTAACCCAGGTCGAACCCAGTTTTGTTCACACTACAAATTCATGCAAAATTCTCAAAATTATGGAACGATCTACCACCCGAAATCAAAACTGCAAGTAGCATCAATTCCTTCAAGCATAAAATAAAAAGC
>JAYJMH010026257.1:0-18215 GCA_036873815.1 Phacellophora camtschatica
ATAATTAGGATGCTAAGGACACTTGAAAAAAACTATACAGAGCGCCTTTTTCTACATGCTTATAATGATCAAACTGTTACAGCATACAAATTGAACTTCATAAGCTCAACCCTGAAGGGCAATTATGTACATTTTTTCTGTAAGCTGCTCTCTAAAAACACATCCAACTATCAGCATGACAACCTATATCTTGTTTGTTAAAACATCCAACGATTTTGAGGTGCCAATTTCATCACAAGACCATCCGCCAATAGTCAGTGTTCTCTTAGACTAAACAATTGTTTCTGAGTGACAGTATTAAATCTCTGCTTCTTTAACTCTTTATATTTATTGATGCTTAGTTTACGGTTTTTCATAATTGTTAAAATAACTGTTCAGAACATTATTATGTCTTGTTTGATCTAATACGTCCTCGTCTTCTCAATTTTACCCATATTACTCTGTGTGTAGTGGCCAATTAATAAATATATCAACTACATAAAGGAACACATTCTTGTCATCATCCTCTAGATAGATTTGTATAAGCAATACATTCTGTGCGCATTCTTGGTGGCAAAATAATAATTTTTACATTTGTTTTGTTTTCATTTTATATCATCCATATTGCATTTGATTAAATTATCTAAAAAGAAAATTTCGGGTGAGAAAACAACTTAATTTTTTAGTCCCTTTGATACAACGTATATGGACAAAAAATATACCTATTTCATTTATCACATTTGATATTTCCTAAATAAATAAAAAAAAGGATTGATGCAGTGTGTCTCACCTGCTGCAGGAAACCATTTTCGCCCTTTGATAGTAATTCAATTCAATCAATTTGCAATTCAAATGAAGTAAGGAGCATGCGCAGAGAAACTGAACTGAAAGGAAAACTAAAAACTATAACTGTGCGAAATGGAATTTCCCGGAAAAAGGGAAATTTTGTTTAAATCGTAAAAGGGGAGTTCAAAAATAGTAATCAACAATGCAATGATAAATTTACAATTACTGACGATGAACAGCGAGAACGTGTTTTACATCCTAGACGTCTTTTATTAGCCTAGTCCAAGAAGAAGACTAAGCAAGGTCTATCATCACTCGTTTATTCAATTATCAATTATTCAAGCCAAGCCTAGGCCTATTCAGTATTATATTATTGACAAAATATCTGGAGAAGCAAGCAAACTAACAGGATAAAAACGACGAGCTGTTACACGGAAAGAACGCGTTTTTTCTACAATTTTTTTCAATAACGTCTTGTGCTTGCTTTTGCTTCTGCTGGTTGGTTTACATTCTATTCCAGCTAAATGCGTCTGATTCAAATTGGGAAATTTGGAAGAAGGAAAATGGCAAGTTCGAGAAACGTTGGAAATTCAATATCACCTCCAACGGTATATATATCATTTTACAAATATGTATTGACGGGAGTAAATTTTTAATATATATTACATTTTTTGCGACAGGTTTAGTGCTATAAAAATGCTGAATGAATCCATTAATTTATTCTCTTTTTGGCTGTTGAAACATGTAAAAAATAATTAAAAAAATTATAATTCAAGTAGTTTGCCTAGTAGGGTGATGATTTATTCTTCAGGGCCACGGGACCACTGAAGTCAGTACATTTACCTAAAAAGTCAGAATTATATTTTTATAAAAATTTATGTTAACTTTTAGGTTTGCACATGCTGATGTTGCATAATTTTGAACAAGATTTTTACTTTCATTTTCACTAACTTCTGAAATTTGATCTTACAATTTTTAATTGCAGAAAGAAGGAATTTTGTTCAAATACAGAAATTTCTGGTCAGGGTGGATGCAAAGATATTTCAAGCTGGACAAATGCTACTTACATTATTTTGAAACTAAACATGTGAGTTTTTATGCCAAGATGTTTTGTAGACTCCATATGAATTAATTATTAATTTATTACCTTCTTCTACAATTTTTTTGCCAATCAATAAATTTTTTTGCAAATAATAAATTTCAAATTTTTGTTTCTTAGTAAATATTTTTCCAGTACTCAAGTTTATTAATTTTTTGAGGATTCAAGTACCTGGGTTTCTTGTAACCCTCTTTCTTATAAAAAGATGTGTGTAGTTTGAATTCTGTAAAATTATTTTAAATGTTTATTTTAGGCACCTGAACCAATTGATTCTATCCCAAGAGGCTCTATTCTATTAGCAAAACCATCTAATGCATTCCAAGATAAACAATATGTGTTTGAAATTCAACATCGTTCAGGAACAACATGGTATGCACAAGCTTCATCCATGGTATGAAGTTTAAATAGCATGAATAGTCCTTTTTTTACTGCATAAGTAGATATTTTACAGACTTTTTCAATTTTTATGATGAATTGTTTATTTTATAACAATACTTGATGCTTCAGTGTCATTTTTGATGATGCACATCTACTGTATGTTGTCAGATGTCTTCTTTTTTATTTGTGATAATCATTTAGGTTATATGGGAAATTTCTGTGGTCAAAACTTAGTTTTCCCCAGACCATCATCCCTTGTATGCAGGGCCAGTTCCAGGAATTTTTCTTGGGGATATAGGTTCTTATCTACAAAGTAAATTAGTCTCTCAAGATTCACATATCATATTCACAATTACATTGTCACATATTCAAATCAGATTCACATATTACATTTATGGCAACCATGTCAAAATGTGATTGCAACATAAGAAGTCAGATGTGTTTTGTCTTAGGAAGAAATGATTCAATGGATACAAGCGTTGTCACCAGTTCCAAGTTTTCTAAATCCAGAATTGGTAATATGGAAGTTTTATTACTTTATTTTGAAGATGAGAAAATGTGGATCATCATTTGGAAAGTGTAGATTTTGTAAAACCAAAAACTCAATACTAATGATAACAATCTGATTTTCACTCTTAAAGAGGCATCAACGCAAAATTTTGGTCTCCGAAAATCGTAACAAAACTTTGGTTGCACGAAGTGCGGTTGACAATAATTATTGGGCTCGCAAAGCTCAGATTTTCGGAAACCCTTTTAGTTCGTTGGGAATGCTAAAATTTCTTTTTTTTTCTTCTTCCTTGTTAAGAATCTTGTTTGTTTTGGTTGGACGATGATCGTGATTGTTGCTAAGGTAACTAATCAAATCTTCGGTTTTCGGTTTGATACGAGACTCCGCCAATTTATGGATTCGCACGCACTCGCACTGTTGTTCGTTTCATCTTTCTCCCCCTAATTTCTGCCCCCGTTGTGTGTCAAACAAAAATGAAACTTGCTATAATTGTTTTTTATGTCTAAATCTCACACCAAAATGAGCAATGAAAATTTTTGACATTGTCCATTTTTTTGCGTTGATGCCTCTTTAAGTAAAAAATATTCGTAACTGGCAAATTACTGCAATATTTAAAGTCAAAATCACCTGATAATGTTCAACAGATTTTTTCTTCAAGAAAAGAGCATGCTTCCACAGCATGAAAAACTGAAAATGAAAATTTTTATTAATTTTGGCAAATTATTTATTGAAGCAAAGTTTTCTAAATTTCTAACGAACGAAATTTGCATAAATTATTTCTTTTCCAAAATACAGAGCTTGCTCAACTTTTTCTGCATATCTAACAGATCCTCGGTAGTATAGTGGAGAGTATCCCCGCCTGTCACGCGGGAGACCGGGGTTCAATTCCCCGCCGGGGAGGACATACTTTTATTTTATTTTTCGTTTTAAAATGAGTTTTTGATTTCATTTTGATTTCTGTTTTTAATTTCATTCTTAACACGCATTTCTAACCATCAAACACTTGTTGCCAAATAAAATTCTTTGCCGTTGCAACATTTTAAAATTGCAGTTAAAATAAAAAAAGTGGAAATCTTTCTAAAAAAAATTCCTTTTACCTTGTTTATTCGCATCAAAACAATTTTTTCATAATTTCTTTCATTCTTTTTTTTACTTGAAGCTGCCTGATGCCATTTTTTCAATATGCTTCAAAAAAATAAAAATATTAAAATAAAAACAAAAATAAAAATTTTATCAAAAACTGTAATTTTTCAGTATTTTAATTAAATACTTTAATTTAATATTTTAATTTCATTTTTCATTTCATTTTTCGTCGCTTAAATTGAGCTCACGAATGAGGGCAATTTTAATTTTAAGCAATGTACATTGAAATTCAAATACAAATTTTGACATAAATTGAAATCCAAAAACAGGTTCATACAATTTTCATTAATTTTTTACCGTTTCTTGAACTGATTTTTTGAAAATTCTTTGGCGGTCCTCAACTTTTCACTGGCAGTTTTCCATTCTATGAATTTTTCTTTCAGCATTTTCGATTCCCTTTTTCTGATTAACTGATCACTCATTGACTTCTCTGTTCCAGAAATATAAACAGCTTCTTGCCACCGTCCCACAAGTGACTGTAATCTTCGTTTTGCAAAAAACTGAAAAAAACACAAATCAGTTAAGAATAAAAATAAATCGGTTTGAGAAATGCAACGAGAAAATAATTCGGTTTGGTAAACAAGTATATATGAAAATTTCTTTTGATAAATGGAGAATCTAATAAGATGCTATAAATTTTCAAATTTTGTAACACTAAATGATAGGCTCTGGTATGGTACCGTAGATGGTAAATAACTTACCTTTCTCAACCAAATAGTATATGCTGTTGCCAATCGAGTATTTTTCAAATGTATTTCCGCAACTAGCTTTCTGTGTTCTTTCACTTTTTGTTCTGTGAAATTTTTAACCAAACCATTAAAGCATCTACGCAAACGTCTTGCTTTCTGCAAAAAAATTAAAATTGAAAAAGCATCCATATAATTTATTTTTTTGGCAATTGATAAATTAATAATCAGAATTAGTTAGTATTTTTAGAACTGATTTTGCACAAATTACAAAACATAGCTGACTGGAGTTCGGTAATCTCTTTGAAAGCTAAATTTTAAAATTAATACTAGCAAAAGATGTTTTAGAAATGCTCGTTTTCAATCCGAAAACTATAAGTATGGATGGTTAAAAATATTTCCAGCCATTAAGAGAACTCGTACAGGAACAGGGATAATTTTGTTAGCAAGTTTGCGGTTTCAAACATGACAATGCGATTTGCGATCTGAAAGAATAGATTTCACACTCTGAATGCAGTCAATCAAATTAAAATAAACGAAGACGGTTAAATTTTATGATTCCGTTCATTATGAGTTGCTTGGCTGCCTTCAATGTGTTGAAATCCATTATCAACGGAGGCAAATTGTCTTGTCATGTTTGAAACCGTAATTTTTTGCTTCACAAAATTTATCCTGTTATTCCGAAGTAGTTAAATAAGGATTGCACCGGATTTTTCCTTAGATGTTCGATATCTAGTTTTAAAGGACTAAGATAATATATCTGGAGGACTGGAGGACATGAATGGTTGCTCGGGTTTAACGTTGGGAATTGGGGTGTGAAAATATAAACAGTATGAATTTGGGTAATTTTGTCAACAGAAAGCTGGTTTTGACAGGGAGGTGTACCAAATACTTGAGAAGTTGTGACAGAGAGTTGTAACAAATGAAACAAATAAAGATCTATTTTCAAATCAAGAATGAGTTCCAATGTTCCTCTGAAAGTATTCATTCATTTATTTATTAATTCATTGATTTTTTCATTCATTCATTCATTCATTAAGTAATTAATTAATTAATTAATTAATTAATTAATTGATTAATTCATTCATTCAAACTAACGAATTTAGCTTTCCGTGTTATTTTTCTGATCTACCTGTGAGTTTGGTTTCTCCAGGATATAGCCAATCGTTTGTCTAGGCTTGAGCGTCGGGGCAACATACATTATTATCGCAATTACCTATTCAATCAATCAGTATGCAAGCAGCTGGACTAAACATCAAATCTAAAATAACATATCCTTTTTGCAACTCAAAAATCTAACGATATGAATCTTTTGAAATTTCTTGTGCCAATGTAATTAAATTATTATTACTCTTACCAAGAACCTTTCAGAAGACAATCTGCAATACAACTTTCTATGCCAGGAATAAAAAACTTTGTTGATAATTATCACTCTATTGTATTCAATAAAATGTTGGTACATTTCTCTTCTAATCTTTTGCTCTTGGGTAAACTTGAGCCAAACTCGAAACGTTTTGCTTAGTGATAAATGTTTCCAGTGACGAATGGTTCCAGACAAAAAATGTTCTCTGTTTATTCCAATACTCTCGCTTTGAAATGAATAATACGATATTGCATCCTTAAAAGGAAAATTACTTGCATGATAATAATAGCAAACAGAACACAAAGTTTGAAAAAAAAGTACAGAGTGTATATAAAAAAAATTGTGCAAACGGATTTTTGATTGTTGAGAAAGTTCCCCATAATCTGCATTGAATCTGCCAGTTTGATAAAATCTGGTCAAATAAAGTAGATAATTTTGCGAAAAATATTCTTGAAAAAAGAAAAAGGCAGAACAAAGTAGAACTAGAATTAAAACTCAGCAGACCGTTGACCATGAAGGAACTTATATAAAAACAAGAGGCCGACAGAATACTTTTGTTCCTGAGAGCATTCAATTATTTAGCGAAATATTCCTGCTAATTTCCCCAAAATTCATAGATTTCTCTTGCTGTGAGCCGTACCATGTAGATAAAATATTTTACATACATGATTCCTGAATTTCCATTTTTTTTATTGTTAAAATGACAGCTGCATGCACATTTTTCTTTTAAAATAAACAACATTTTGCTTCAGAATTAAATTTTTATTAAATTTTCAGGAAAACTTTACAGTGTCAAAAACAATTTCTTGGCAAGAATATACACCAAAAATTTCCTGGGAGCGGCGCTCCAGTGCTTCCACATTTTATCGACCTCTGATACAAACCAAATGCCTGTATTTTACTTTAAAACATTCGTAAGAACTATATTAATTTTTTAATTTCAGTTGTTTTAGTTAGCTACGTTTAATTTTAGTTGCACGTTAAATAATATCTTTAATGTTTTTTAATCAACTTTTTTTTTAAATTTTATTTATCAATTTCACGAATGTATCATGCAAAAAAGTGATAACTTTTATGAAAATTATATAATTTTGCATAAATAAAAAAGTGAAATTTAAATCTTACATCATCAAAGTTTTGACCAAATACAGAGGGTGCTGTCTCTTCATCTGTCGATTTATTTCTTCGATGAGACGAATTTGAATGATAAGAATCATTGTTTGTTTCAAGTGGCAAAGAATTTTGCTGAATTAATTCACAGTATTCCTAAAAAAACAATTTTTCCAAAACAATGAAATTGAGAGATAAGACCATCAATAGTAATCAATAATAACACTGATGATGCCATGCGAAATCAGCCAAGGGACTGCATCACCACTAGCATCTGATTATTGTAAATTGTTGCCAGGGATGCAGTGCTAAAAATCAACAAGGGGTTCGAACTTGAAACGTCGATGTGAATAGTTTCATTGTAATTTGTTAAAGAAATTTAATAATTGTTTCTTTCTGTGATGGCATGTCAGCTGTTCGGTTGAATTATGAACAAAAAAAAATTTCATATATTTCATGTCAATATTTCATTTCATTAAGCAGGGTAAGAGAAGATTGATTTTCAAAGGGGCATCTATGAAGTTAAATATTAAGTCCAGTATATATTAACGAATAATTGAAAATCAGAAAGAAAAAAAAATGATACTCATTAGAAATGTATAAATTTCTCCGTGTTTTACAAAACTGAAGTTTTCTAAAAAAACCAAAGTATATTCATGATAAAGTAATCGTACCTCTTCTTCGTCCCTTAACGCGTCAGTCCCAAGAGGGGGCACAATGACGGGCGATTTAAGAGCGTTATAAATTGCCCCATTGCCTTGAATGCTATGAGGCGATTTTGGTCTTTCCATAAGTGACCTTGATCGTTCAAAAATTGATGACTTCATCAATTCAGAAGAAGGAAGTGATTGCGAACAATCCAATGTGTTAGACCTCAACAAGCCAGTTGGGCTACGATCAAACAGATGATCTGGTGATAACGATAAAAAAGGACGATTTCCTTGCAATGACTGTGCTGCAACAAGCGGTGAAATGGGCAAAGGAGTTGAAATTCGAGCTACGTTTGGAAGTGAACCAAAATAGCCTGAAGATGATCTGAGATGGTGCAAATCCACAGGTGAATATGATTCAGACAATGTATGTTGTCGTCTTGGTGATTCTCGTTCGAGTCGATCTGTGAATTTTCCAACAGCATCGCGTAATTGTTGCCGCACAAATTCTTTCCATTGTTCAAATGCATTGTCTAACCTTTCAAAGTTTTTGTCTTCAATGTACTCACTGCAAATAAAAGTTTTGAAATTAAGATGTGAGAAATCGCTTCTATATTGCTAGTACTTCTCAATAAATAAAAATCATACAAGCAACCATTTGCTACATGTTTAAAACTAAACACATTCAACTACAGAACAGAAATTACAAATAGAATAATATTCTTTGAAGCAAGTATCCTAAGAAAGGTATGAATATTTATATCAACGTAGCCAATCTGGTTTGACAACAAGAGCGGTAAATATAGTCTAAAAATGACCCAAAATAGCTTACTTAAATATTGGTATATGACTAACCCATACGTCTTTCTTCACATTTTGTTCCTCAAAAAGACATATGGGTGAGTTATATGCAAATATTTAAGCTAGCTATTCAGGGTTATTTTAAGACTATTTAAAGCTCTCGTCCCCAAACCCGTGTGGCTACGTTAATGCAAATTTGTATAATTTTTGACACACCCGGTAGAAACTAACTTCCCCTTGTTAGCTGTTGCAAAGTTGCTTTCAATGTTCAACGCAGTAGGCAAAATGTTGTACAATTTTCCCTGTGATGTCAAAATAAACTAAATAATCTTAAATAAACTAAAATAAAATAAACTTAGGAACTATCTAAATATATTCTTTGAAATAATAAAAATATCGGGTGGCATAAAAATGTCCCACGTTTGTAAAGTTGCTGTGGAGGAGGAGTTAATTCTTGAATAATTCTGTTTTTGCTTGAATTTGATACATAAAAAGCTTAAATTTATGATGAAGTACATTTAACATAAAATAATTTGTGGGCCTCTCAGTGGTAAACATACCTTATGATACAATGAATATGAAATTGCCTTCTCCATCTCTCTAAAGCTTTCACCTTCATATTTCTCGATAGATTTTTGTCAGCTTTCGATTCATCCTGAAGCCGTTGTTTCTTATTTCGTTCTGTTCTTCTCAACCACAACCGAAATCCTATTTTCAATTTAATGGCATGTCCACCCTGTTAGAAAAATGAATCAAATCATTATGTATAGAGAAAGGGTCAAGTCATTTGAAATCTAAAATCCTTAACGAATATTGAAATCTTTAGTGTTGAATTCTTATTCTTTTAAAATCGATATAAATCATTTCATACGTCTTAATTTTATGTAATTTTTTAAATATTATTATACGTATTTTAAACACTAATCGTTTGTTATCGTGTATCAATTTTAGATATGGACAATCTGTTAAAATAGACAATTTTATTTCCATTTTATAATATATTTTTAAGCGGCCCAAGCCAGATAGCCTCCGGTTTTCCTTGAGTCGCATAGAATGCATGTTTTTATATTAATTGTAAAATGTGTTCTATGAATAAATTGATATGATATGATATTTTTCATAATATTCGATATTCTGGTAGTAGCTTAAAATTGAACGTTCTTTTATGAGCGAATTTTGTAACATTAGTGAAATTGAAACGCCAGTTTCAAAGAGATTATCCCTCCAGAACAAAGCAAAACTCGCTCAACTGGAAAATGAAAACATCTCCTCCACAACATTGTTTGTTTTTGTTTTCCAATTGAGAGTTTTGTTTTGTTCTCGAGGGATAATCATTTTGAAGCAGCATGGTATCACGCAGTTTTGAGTAATCATCAAAACTATTTTTGTTCATGACCATCTTTTTATATTGTTGCAAGTTTTAGAATTTTTATGCAAAATAATAGTAGGCTTTTATAGAGCAGGGTAAAATCAATGCACTTATGCTCGAAGATCTTCGGCGTGGCAAAGAAATTTTCTCGGCGTATTGGCGCCGAGAAAATTTAATTAAAATGAATAAATCTATTGTCTTTCTCGTAAAAAGAATCCTATAAGGCTTTCAGCGTGGAATTGCACCCTGGAATGCACCCTGGTAATTATAAATCACAACGAAAGGTTTTTTGGCCGGAATTACAAAATTATATGAACGTTTAGTTCTTGAAACTTGTTAATATTATGAATGTTACTGAAATATCAGTGGATAAAATTTATAATTATAGCTATCAAGATAATTAAAATAAAATCATATAAAATTACCTGCTCTGCATCGTATTTTTCCTTCTTTTCGATTCTAAGTTCCACATTTTTATGCCATCTTTCAAAATACTTTCTTGACAGTTTCATTTTATGCATTCTCGCATCCATGATTAATTCTGAAATATTGATATTAAATAATTAAATATATACCTACTTGAAAATACTCTAAAATCTAATAAAATTATTTACAATACTTAACAAGTGCGTGATCAAAACGTGCGATTAAAATCTATTTGAAAAATCGAATTAAATACTGGCTTTTCGTTCCTAAAAATTAACAAATTATTCACACTAAAAATTATGTATTGTATTTGGACAGAACGGCCAAGGAAAACGTTCCTATGTTTGCAAAACTGCTGTGTAGGAGAACTGCTGTGCTGCGTTCAACGTTCCTATGCAAAACTGCTGTGTAGGAGAGCTGCTGTGCTGCGTTCAACGTTCCTATGCAAAACCGCTGTGTAGGAGCCTTAGTTTTTGTAATTCTTTTTACTTGAATTTGATGCACAAGGCTTAAATTTATTGTTTGATACTTTTCTGCGAAAATATACCAATATGTTTGCGTAAATGTACCATATTTCGACAAACCTCCGATACAGTGAATTGAATGCTCACCTTTCCATTTTTCAACAACATTTAACAGAATTTTTCTTTCGCTTGATGCCTGTAACCGTTTCTCTTCCTGAATCAACCCAACTTGTCTCCTTGAAATTAATTCCACTCATTAAAAAAAGAAAAATTACTTGTATCCGTAATTGAAGATACTACTTTTCAGAAAGGAAATATTATAATTACATGAGAGCTGATACATCAGTATGATATATATTATTATACATTAACAAAAACCAAATAATTATGCTTGATAAAAAACAAATAGAAAAAAATATACTTCTATTTCCTCGGTTCTCCGCCTCACGTTATTGTCATTCCTTAGAAAAGTACTGTTCTCCTATCGTTCTGATTAGAATTTAAGTTCTGAGTATCTTATAAAAGTGGTTTATAAAACCGAGATTTTACTTCACATATTATTTTACACTGAAAATTTGCAGGAAAGAGCACGAAACCGGAACTGCACGCCGGACCCAAAAGATGCTTGTGACTAGGTGAATAATAACTTTGATGTTCGGAAACAAGGCAAGACGACGTATAAACTGTTAATATTTTGCCCTGGCATACAGGGCTTCTTCAGAACTAGCTAGACAAATTTACAGAAATCAAATTTGAATATGGAGACTTGGGATGTGATTGGTGAAAATGTGTCAACAAGCTATAATTTTGTCGTTTTCTTTGTTTTACGTCGTATTTCGTTGTTTCCGAACATCAAATTTACTTCACATTATTACTTACTTACATTACTTGACAATATTTCAAGTATTTTACCATGTAATTAGATTTTTGAAATCTACAAATAAAATATTATTGAATTTACATGATGAAATAAAGCGATAACTAACCTCCAATGTAAAAAAATGAGTTTAACTTTTTCAATTTCTCTGATTTTTTTGTACTGACTTGAGACTTTTTTTCTTGCAACAATCAATCTCCAGGCATCAAATACTCTTTGAAAAAAATAAAAATTAAAACATGATTTGATCCGTTCAATAAATTAAAATAATTATATTTAATTATAAATTAATCCGTTCAATAAATTAAACTATAACGCTTCCTGTAAAAACTAACGTATCCATACGTATTTCGCTTGAAATTAAAATTAAAATTATATCCCAAACTTTGTTCAATTAATATTCTATATCTCTTGTTTTTGTTACATAAACAATAAATTTAGGCCTATATCGGGTGTCCCAAAAGAACCTCCCATTGCTTTTGTAACTTTATTGCTAAAAATGTGATTGCCTGCAATAGAAAACATGACAACTAACAAACGAGTTAAGACCTCTTTTGGAGGAAATGCAAGTGTGTGTGAGCAGATATTGTCGATAGTCGACAGTTTTGAAAAACAAAAAACAGCACAGTTGGTCATTGAAGAGTTTTTAGGCCTTGCATCTTCTCAGAACTGCACTTTTTCTATTCTTGTGTGATCGGAAAGACAAAGCCTTATAACGTTATCTGTCTTGTTATTGCCTCCTTCAAAGCCATTGTAAATGTCATGGACTGCGAGTTGTTCCCATAGAAACTGTCAAAGTGTGCGAAATTCAAATTCAAAGTATGCAAAATTCAGCTGTGCGAAATTCAAAGAATTCTTAAATTCTTGCATTTCATGCATTCAAAAAAACGGCTGCTACATTAGCATTCACAATAAATGAGGTCTGCAATTGTTCTTTAGTTATCAGGCTATTTATTGCTAGTAATCATAATGACTTTCGTTTTCTCAAGTTTCAATAAAATTATAAAACCAACGTAAGGTATTTTGTGACACCTGGTATGGATATAAAAAAAACCATCTAAAATATAATGTGAAAAGTTATCTTCGATTTAAAATGTTAAAAACCAATTGAAAAGCTTGAAATAAAACTTTCTAAAAAATCATGTTAAATAAAATAACCACAGATAAAGGGGTAAGCTCAATTCGGTTAGTAACAAATTCATTGAAGACTTGTGTAGCTATCATGCTTCATAAAATCAGTAGAATATTGGTTAGAACAAAAATAACGGATTCTGTATTTATCAATGATTATTTCAAGTACTCGTAACATCAAGTACCTTGCAGCATCACGCCGATGTATCCTAGCAACCATATGATGTATGATTCTGTCCTCCATGGTAACAATTCTCCATGCTGCAAGAACTCTTGATACACAGCCTCGGTTTAAAATTGAGGCAACTACTATTGCCTTTTGCTTATTTCCGTCAGCACGATTTTTTTCACAGATCCATTGTTTGAAGACGCCTACAAATTAGAAAATAAAAAATATTTTCCATGTTAAAATCATATAAATAAAATAATGAAAGCAAAATAAATGTTGAAAGATATATAGTAATACAGGGACGGCGCTACGGGAGTAGGTTGAAATGACTTATCTTTTTCCATTTTTCCTCCATTTTCCCCCAAAATCGGGTTTCAAATTCGTCCAACTTAGAGGAGAAAATGTCGAGAGAATGGGGGTGCGGTTTTCTATTAGATCGGTTTTGTATCGTTGCAAAGTTTGATGTTAAAGGAATGTTTCCTGCGAAAGAAAAAGGCGTGGCCTTGAACCAATTTCCAGGGGATTTTCTCCAAGACACCTATCCTGTTTGTCTCCATCTATAAGTTGTCTACACTTTTTGAACTTGTCTACAGTTCTCTACACAATGAATTTTTCTGCAAATAGAGTCTAAGAAAATTATTTTGAAAACACGACATACCTTTCAATCGTAAAAACTCGAAGAATGGCGATGCAGCAAGAAGCTTTTGGTGCAAATGCTTTTTTCTTATTTTGTTTTTCCAACGAATCACAGATTTCCTATCAAAGTAAAAATAAATTAAAACTTTTGAGATATTCAACATGTAAAAAGAGGCAAATCTTCGCCCCAAAAACAGTATGACCAACTGGAATTACTTAGCGTGTGAAAAAACATATTTAAACTTATGTTAACTATAAATATGCCCATGTAAACAAATTTCGTAATCATGCATATACTGCCCATTATGTAAACAAGAAAACAAGGTCAATTTACTTTACTGCTCTTAAAGCCTTTGCATTTGCCACTTTCTCGGTAAAATAAATAACTTCTAAAGCATGCCGCCATTTTGAAAATGCCTCCTTCAGAATCTTTTTCGATCTTAGTGATAATAATGACAAACTGCTTTCTCTGAAAAAAAAACCAGAATGATTAAATTTAATATTGACAATTTTAGTATGTCATGGTTCTTGGTTCATGTTGCAAGTTAGCATATTAGATTTGCTACACAATTCCTTTGTTTTCGAATAAGAATATTGTGTTTGTAACATTTAATTACAAATATTAAGGATAATCATGAGCGACGTTTTGATGTCATCTTAACATCATTTTCAAACAATTCCTTAGTTTCATTTAAATCCATAACCACACATCGCAATTCACTCAGCACAAATTCATAGCATAACATACGTTATTTCAAAACTATCCATCCTACCCCCATCCTTAGTTCACCAAAACTCATCATCATCGATTACATTACGTATTAAAGTTCATACATTGCGAGGGTCAATTAATCGCTTCCGTTGTCCACGGTTTCGTGATAGTTCTACGTTAAAGCCTAGCGCAAACTGCAGATTTTATTGGCGATACATGCGATTTTTGTTTTTGGTCTTTAGTCTTTCGTTGCCGCACACAGCACGATTCTCATCTTCAATCATGCAAAAAATCTCCAAAAGTAAAAAATATTTATTTATTTTTCTAATTTCTTGCTTAACGTTTATAATTCAGAGTTACACATGAAGATACTTTCTATATATGCTTTGTACATTCGTAATTTTGTTTCCCTGGTCGTTTTTCTTTTATTCTAAGGCGTGTTTTAGTTTATTTATTTTAAGTTATTTAGCAAACCTACCTATCCTTATATTTCATTACGCATAATTTTAAGGTTTTAGAATAGAGGATCTCACTTCTCGTTAGGTTATCAACTCGAACAGCGCCTCCTTTAAAAAATTATCTAGTTACAACAATTCCCTAGTTACAACAATTCCCTAGTTACAACAATTCCCTAGTTACAATAATTCCCTAGTTACAACAATTCCCTAGTTACAATAATTCCCTAGTTACAATTTAGCTTTTATATAACTTGTATTTATTTGTTTGTACTCAGAAACTAACTTATATCAGGAAAAATATTTAATGGAAAATGAACTGAACTGAAAACTACATTTTGATTCATACTAAATTATTCAAATGCTTGTTGATTTAATTTTCACGTTTTAAAGTGGAGAAAATCATCCATTCTTGAAGATAAATTGTTTCCTAAAATCTATTTCATTTTATTTATAATTATTGAATAGCCTAACAAATACCTAAGAAACACAAAAATCTAAAAATAGCACTTACCCAAGACTGCAAGTTCTCTTTGTAAAAGTTTTCCATTTTTTAAATAAAATTCGCAGCTGCATTGTTTGGAATATTTTGACAAATTTTGTGTGCCTTTCTTTCATTTCATGTGTATGATTTAACCATGCAATAAATATTTTCCTTTGACATACCTTCAAGGTAAAATGTAAAGTTTGTAATTAGCAATGGATATATATTATTTTGTTGATAAAACAAAGTGAAAACCTATAACTGATTCCAAAAGAGAAATTTAATTGTTTTAGAAGCTACTGTTCAACAGCACGACATTCAAGCCAAAGCGAATTTTCCCAAGCAGAAAGTCAAAACATGGATTTGTTTGTTTTCGTTTTCTGCTTGAGGGAATTCACTTTGTTTTTGTTGGCTAATCGCTTTGATATTTGCGTGTCAATTTCACTATTGTTACAAAATTTGCTCTTTTTGGCGAGCACATTTTAACGCAACAAAGCTTTGATAGTGTACAAAGGTCTTTGTTTTTCGTTTTGACATAATTTCAGGCTTTCGACTTCGATATCGTGGATCCAAATAATCAGAAATAACAAGCAAATGATAACTTACGTTTTTACGATGTGCAAGACCAAGTTTCCTCTGCAAAGCTCTCTTACGGCATTGCAAATTCCAGAGAAGAAAAGCTCTCCTTAAAATAAATATATAAATATATTCGTCTTGTTGTGGCTATGTATCACGATGCATCATACCGTATTACTCAATTATTATTTCCGGGCAGGTATTAATTTGGAGAATTTTGGAGGAGAAAATGGCTCAAATAGTGGAGTAAATGAAAGGAAATTACACTGAAAATTAAGGTCTGGAGAGTACACTGCATTAAATAAAAAATAGGCCTAACCTATTTATTTCTCAAATATATATATTCTAAAATGCCTACAAAGTTCTACAACACACAGAACATTGTAACGTAATATCAATATTTGAGCCATAAAGATGAAAGATAAGTTAAATATTTCCTTGATTTAAAAACATTGCCAACACTGTCTTAATATTTCTAAAAATTACTCGACCTCTATAAACTGATCTCTGTCGAAACACTCTAACTTTCCAAGTATTTAGTTATATATTTTAAAATTTTTTATCGAATAGAGAATAAACATTTCTGTAAATACACATATTTAGAACTTTGAAAAATTTCATTAAACATAAAAAAAATCTAAAAATGTTCCCACAAATATTCACTGGCCAAACCAAATAAATAAAACAATAAAAACCGTTGAATTGCAATATTCTCATGCTTTGTGGCAATTCTTATCTTCAAACGAGATCTCCAATGATCTAAATATTCTTTCAGTTTGTTTCTGTTGTAATACTCTTTGCAAGCACTAAGATGGCGTTTGTGTAGAACCCTGTCATAGAAATGTATCAAGCCTTGAAATTTGCAAGCACAAATATGGCGTTTGGGTAGAACTCTGTCATAAAAAGGCATTAGGTCTTAGCAATTTGCAGACATAAAGATGGAGCTTGTGCACTAGGACCCTGCCATAGAAATGTATCACGTTTTAGCAATTTGCAAGCACTAAAATAGCGTTCTCTGTCATATAAATGTATCATGATTGTCATGTAAATGTATTATGATCTAATTTGAAATATAAAAAAGTATGTTTATCTGTGGTTAGTCACATTGTTCTCATTTCCTTGTTTTTGAAGAAGTTGATCGAATGTTCCTTGCTGTCAGTGTTTACAGAAGATAATAGTCAGCACTGGTAAAATAAAACAAAATAAATTTAATTACCAGAGCTATCATTTGTAAATTTTATCTTACCGGGAGTATGACGCCGATTGTCTCCAAGCAGAAAAAACTCTTTGAAGAAGACGCTTACTAAAAAAAAATGTTTATATTTCATTGAAGTATGTATGATATTAGCGACAACTCTTACAACTCAAACAATTAGAACTAATTAAAAATTGAAAAAGAAAAAACGAATGGCATCCCTTTATTTTGTACCACCAACAATCAAGTTGAGTACGATAAATAAATGTTTGTATTTGTAAGAAGACATGGTAATCAATATGATGAATTTAGTAATGAAACACTCACTCTATTTGTCTCGTAACGAGGCAAGATTTCGCCGATGTACTTTTCCAGTGACTGAAATAAAAACTTGTAATGCGAAATTCGTAATGAATCCTATAAAGAAAAAAGTAGATTACGATTCCTTTTACTATCACAAAATTTACGAAGCGTGAATATTTCTCTCCTGTAATAATACATTCGCTTATTGTTAGTAGTACGGTTGCTAAAAAGCTAACTAAAGCAAACATTGAAGATGCTTATTAACCTTATCACTCCCAGGAAGGGCCAAATTGCTCATTGCTAAACAACACATAAGCGTCATATCTTCAGGAGGTAAGCGCAAATAGAACTTTCTGTTGATTTAAGATATATAAACGTAAGTATATCCTTTGAATTATGTTGGTTGGTATGTGCTACCCCCTCTAAAATTAAAATTTAATGCGATGTCTGTTAAAAGGAAATAATTCCTGGTGTGAAAACGTTCCAAATTGGTCTAATATGTTTTAGTGAATTTATGTTTAGTTTGTTTTACATAATAACGATACAAAGTTAGTTAAACGAAATTTCAGTGTCATTTTCCCATTTGCTTAACACAGTGCTTTTAACTCATAATTTGTAATGTTAGCAACGAAAGTTTGTTCCATGTCCGTTGGTCCTAAATATCTTACTGAATTCAATTTTAGTCTTGAAACAAATATGTCTTCAAAAATAGCAATAAAAAGTTAATTAAACGAGATTTCAGTGTCATTTTCAATTTTTTTTTAACAACGTGTTTTTAGTTTATACCTTGCAACATCATTCATTCTCCTTTTCACGCGTCTTTCTGCGATGGATACTTTCCAAAATTGTAAACATTTAGTCATTAATGTTATTCTGAAAGAAAAAGATATTATTTGTTTATAATCTGGATTTTTC
>JAYJMH010026268.1:0-18209 GCA_036873815.1 Phacellophora camtschatica
AAGTGGAAACTCGCCCCGGGTTGAAAAATCTCATGTAAACGCAAACCAAATTCGCAACCTTCAGCAAAACTCAACCCGGGGTGAAACTCCGCCCGGGTTGACTTTTCTCATGTAAAGGGCCTCAAAGAGGAATCGTTGCTGGTAGAATTGGAAAAAAATTAAAAATTAGGTTGCGTGAGTTTGAAGAAAAGTAAAACGGTTGGAATTATGATGGTGTTTGTATTATTAATTACTTGTCCTCATCCTCAGTTGAAATACCGCAGTGCAACTCAATCGTGTTGTGGTTGTTTTCCTGTGGTTTCACCCAATTCAGACCGAGGTATTGGTTAAATTCTCAGAACGGGACCCCTAATCATTTCAGCTCTTTTTGGTTGTAGAGTTACTAAACTCAGAACTTGGGATGAATAAATTTGGGTAGAAAAAATAACGTGTATTATTCCTATTGTTTTAATTAGGCAATTAACGCCGACATGTCGAGAATTTATTATTCAACCAATTTTCGAGAATCATGGCACAAATGGTCCAACATGGTCCAAATAACTATGGTCCAACAAATGTAAAACTACAAATATTTTATCATTATTCCACTCATTATAGACGTCATACAATTAAACGATATATCTTATGACTTCATTTCATATTTATATTTTATTTTATATTTAATTCTTTTAAGGAGGGTTGCCCTTCAACAAGTTGCTTTTCAAGGGGCCCTCTGATAAAAACATTAATTACAATCTAAGATATAAAGTAAAAAGCTATTAATTAAATTAAACTATAAAACTTTATTTACAATCTTCAAAACCTATGCACAATAATGGTCAAAATTACAATAAAACGAAAGAAAAGTGCCCGATTCTAAATAGTTTTCTTGAAACTATACAGAGAGGTTGCCTGCTTTGACTCGGTTGACAGGCTATTCCATAGCTTTGCACCTCTATAAGAGAAACATCTCTGGCCATTTGCTGACCATTTCCACTGTCTGTCGCGTTATGAAAACTTTTACACCTTGAATAGAAAAATGCATAATTTGTGTGAATTTGTCCCCAGAAAAAACAAACGGTAAATAGAGTCTGTCGCGTTATGAAAACGTTTACACTTTGACTACAAAAATGTGTAATTTGTGTCCCTTGGGTGAAACTCAAAACGTCAATATGAATGATTTTTTACCAAGAGGTCAGAAGACATCAAATCTTGCAAGATTTTAAAGAATGTTGAACCTACGTTGGAACAGAAAAATTAAAGTTGAAATGTTTTATATCCGTACACCCTGATAAAATTGCATAATTAATAAGTTTGTATAAGAAGAGATTATAGATTTATCTTTTTTTTGTAGCGTGTCAATCTGTTCAACTCATACACAATCTGGGCAATGTGCAGGGCAGGAATTCCACTATTAGATGTTTACCCATTGACAAACTCGTATCCAAACGGTACAGGTAACCTTCTGCAACCGTACGACCCTGTTCATTATGAACATAATGTTTTGTTTCCAGTTGAACACTTGTTTGACGAATTGTTCGCTGAAAAACATACTGTTTAATTTGTAGTGTCATCTCGTCCATCATGGTCACCGATCTCCCATTACCGCCTTCGTATAAAACATACAATAAAATATTGCACAACACTTAGGAAAAGATAAATTCGAGATAAATAGACAGAAAACATCTTGCTGACTCCAAATAATTCACACCTTTGAGGTTTTTGTTCAGATTCTACGAATCTATCGGGAAAAAGGCGGTAAAGGGCGAGTAACGGTAAAGGCGGTACACGTGGTTGGGTCGCTTATTGATTTCTAAAATTTATTTGGGAAACGCCAAAGATTTGCATACGGTAACAGGTATTAAATGATCTGGGGTACCACCGCCATCCATGCAAAACAAGCAGGAAAGTTCAAAATGAATTCAGATACTTTCTTTTTTTTCATATCGTCATTTGCTGTTGGTGAAATACTCATGCTGTGTTTGTGTATACGAGTTATTTAGAGAAATGTTATACAACAAAAATTTTTAATCAAATTAAATCGTTTGCGTTTAAGTGGAAGAAATATTATCTTCGATGATAAAAGCTACCTTATTCCTTTTGATTTTTGAGCAACTTTTATTTTTGCTCCCTTAATTATTAGCACAAAAAATTATCAACAAAACCCTTCAAATTATATCTTTTGTCATAATCTCCCCTTATCATAAGTAACTACAACAGAAAAGCATGCAAAAACCAAAATGTCTTGTTTTACCTCTCTTGAATACAACACCACACTGTTATGTTATTGTATTAATAAAATTATTAGTATAAAACTTTAGAAAATGTTCATCATCCTATTCTATAAACAATAAAGTTATCCCAGCACAGCAAATAATATTATCCTTCATTTGTAAACCTAATTGATGTGTGTCATATATTTTTCATAATTTTTTCAACATTATCTTTCATGGTTTTAGCATCAGAAATTGTTTTTTGAATTTTGTCTTCAATCCATTCATTCACAATTCTTTGACTGTAGTATTGAGAAAGTACTTTTCTTGCCTGGGGTTGTAGATTTGTAAGTATTTCTATACAAACATCAGCAGCATGATTAGTTGTATCAAATTGGTAATAGCTCAAATGGCCGCCCTTTACTTGTTGATGTCCAGCCCACCCATCCATTCTGACTTTTCCAGAATTGTAATATCCACGACCCTTTTCAAATTCACTTACCATTTTGAAAACATCAGTGCCAGGAAATTCTGAATCTTGAATTACCAGGGCTTTAAAATTTTTAACAGACAGTGGAAATGGAGTTTTAAAGCCAAGTTGCTGTGACACAAGTTTGTGAATTTCAGCATTAAAAGTACCCTTTCTCAGTACTGTGAGGCACATTGCAAGAGATGGAATGCCAGCTGGAAGAAGCTCGCAAAGCTGTGCATAATGGTCAAATCTACTCCATCCGGTAACTGCGACTCCAACAACTTGAAGAGTTTTTGGAAATTTTGCAATTATTTTCAACCATGAAAGATGATTGTCGATGTGCTGTTGTGTTGGGACATAATTGGATATAGGATGCTCTGCACCCTTGAAAGAGCTAGCAATCCAAATCTTTTTAAATGCCTTGTAATACCTATCCCACATACCATCAGGAAATTTGTAGTAGTTTTCCAAATTAGGAACATAAGCCCAAATCATTGGTTCCACAAACTTGGCCATAGATTCAAGACTTTCAACGTCCCAGCTTCTCATCATATCATCCCATATAATTGGCATAACTTTTCCCTCTGTAATTTCTTCAATGTATTTAAATAGAGGCACCATGTGATGTAGAAACAATTTTGCAGGGGTTTCTGAGCTTCCTTTGCATTTGGCACATGACTTTATATTCCAGACCTCATCACCACCCAAGTGAATCCATTCTGAATCTGGATGCAACTTCAATATATCATTTATTAATTTTTTAACAAAAACTTGTGATTCGTTTTTCAAAGGGCATATTGAGTTTGTCACTTTTTCTGTCTCTCTAAGATGAGCAAATTCTTTATGTTTGAGAGCAAATTCTAAATGACCAAATGTTTGCACAAGGGGAATTACAATGAGACGAAGTTCCTTAGCCATGGCAAGAACTTCTTGAATTTCCTTCTTTGTGTATGCATCTTTTGACTTTAAAATGCTAAAGTCACCTGCAAATGGGAATGTGTCTTCATACTCCATGAGAAGTCCAGTGGCACCAAATGTTTTGAAAAAAGGTAACACCTTTTTTAGGTATTCTAATTTTGGAGCAGCACCCTTAAAGTCAAGATGAACAAGTCTGTGCCCTGAAAAAGACTTAATCTGTACAACATTCGACTCTTCCTTATTAGTTTTAATTTGATCTTTATTTTTACTGCCTTGTGTTTTCTTCTTCTCTAAATTTAACAATAAAGCATCTTTTGCAGTAAC
This sequence comes from Phacellophora camtschatica, assembly GCA_036873815.1. NCBI lineage: Eukaryota > Metazoa > Cnidaria > Scyphozoa > Semaeostomeae > Ulmaridae > Phacellophora > Phacellophora camtschatica. The sequence continues at coordinate 3,907 of JAYJMH010026268.1, forward strand.
CTCCCCTTTCAATTGCTCTATTACAGATTCAGCATTTTTTAAATCAAACTGTAACCTTTCAATTTTGTCTATAATCGCTTTCTCGTTATTTTTTTCCCCATGTTGATGCATGTGGTCGAGATGGCCTAGGCCCATGCCTTCATGATTTCCATGAGAATTTTTTTCATGTCGATGATGTTTTTTCCCCTGAACATGTGCATGTTTGTGAGAGGAAACACCCTCCTTTTTTACGATTGCAGTCTTTGAATCACCTCTCGGAACTATTAACCAGTATGCAAGTGCAACAGCACAAACAAAAACAATTATAACACGAGTATCCAAACGGTGGTGAAGAGGCATTATTCTTGTGTGTGTGTGGTTTGTTGGCACCAGCGAAGCGACGCTCAAATTGAAATTGGACGATTGATTGAATTGAATTGGTTTCCTTTTCTGTCTGAAAAATAAATGGTAGCTTTGTAGCTAGCAAGCAAAGAGAATTAAAATTGAAAACAAGTAAAACGATAATCATATAATAGAAATATGATATGAAGAGGTTTGAGCCTTTGAATCATGTTATTCGCCACCAAAACAAAAATTGGTACGAATGGTGTTCTGGTTTCAAATGTGACAAGACATTTGCTGGCTCAAACTGTTTTTAAAATTTGAGGTAAAAGTTAATATTTGAAGAAGTAAATAATTAATTGCAAACTTTATATTTTGACAAAAGCGAGTAACCATGGTTATTGAGACCTGATATCGTCATAGTGTTGCTTTATGCATTAGGTTCCAGTTTCCTTCTGTTTTGTTTCGGAAAGTTTATCTTATTGTCTGGGTAATGGCTGCCTATGGAAAGATGTGAAGCAAGCTGCGATACTTTTTCAGTCCTTTGGGGAAAAACTAAAGTCCACCGCTCAAATTGAAAGTGTTTGATTGAAGACAAATGGATTATGCGTAGAGGAGCATATTCGTATCTTTTTCTACAGAAGTTATTTTATGAGACGAGACGAAAGAAGAAAAGACGACAGAAAATCTATATAGAAAAAGGATGGCTGATTAATTGTTTGAAAAAGGGTTGATAAATCTTGATAAATAAGACAAATACTTATACATTTATTTATTTATTTTTCATAAAAACCATATTGGCTTACGACAATACATGTCATAATAGAATGGGGGAAAGTTAGGCCATACATTATTTATCGATTAATCTTTTATATAATTGTTATTGTTTATCAGATCATACCTACCTAGGCCCGTACAATATCTGCATTAATTAAATGAATAAATGAATATCTAGTTTTTGTAATGAGATTTTATTAGCTTATTGTGTAAAACAGAAAAAGATGTTACTTGCCAAACAATCTTTTACTAAAAACTAGAAATAAATTCAAAGCTTTTGAAGCAGAGCAGTTAAACAAACTGAAGGATCAGCATAAGACAACTGCACAATTGAAGAGAGGGCAAGAGAAAAACTTTACAAGAGAGACAAACAAAAGGAGAAGGTAATATAAATTTTTTCAAGGGGTGGACTGGCTGGCATTTGTTTGGTTTCTGGGTCACTGATTGGATTATGATGTAAAAATATTTTGTCTTCATGAAATGATGAATCTCAAGGAAGTTTTTGTTTTGAAATAAACGATAACTTCACAATAAGAAAAAATTGCTGCAAAACGTATGTTTTTACAATAAAAGTTTTCTCTTGGAGATTGGTGACATGAGGAAAACTTTGTGAAAATAAAAAACCTGAATCGAATGTGTCTATCTTCGATGTACAAATTTAAATGAGCAAAGGATATGTGACAACTATACTTTTAACCTAGCCAACACAGTTTATAAATGTTGCTATAACAGTTTATAAAACTCTGAGGCACCATGCACTTGATGGACCCCTATTATGCTTACATGATCTCGGACAGTGCCTGAAGGCCTGTATTCCAGTCCACTCAGGAAATAAATCACTACTTATATTAATTAATTAAACTATTTAATAATACTGGTATATACTCAGGGTTGGCCCCAGAAAATTGTGTAAGGTAGTGTCATGAAAAATTTGCAAAGAAGAAATTGTAAATTTATAAATAAATTGTAAGCTCAGCTTTGTGGACTAGATTTCCAGGTGAGGTGAAATTGCCAAGTAAATACCATTTTACATTTCAGGGGCCATCTGATAATTTCAAGAAAAATGGTGATTTCAAACAATTGATTAATTAAAGCTTTGTTCTCTATTGTTCTGAGAACAATAATTTTTACAAATGGAAACTTTTTAGAAAAATTATGGTGAAACTGAGATCAATCTTTAAATAAACATGCAAATTTTAAGCATATGTTTTAAGTAAATCATTATATTATCATTTTCTTTTTTTAATAGGGGTCAAGGAGTGGATACTTAAGTGGGGTCAAGGGGTGGATACTTAAGTGACCTAGCTGATAGCAGAGTAGAATTTTGGTTTAACTTATGAGGCCAAAGTTCAGGACATTTTTCTTGCATGTGGGAAATCTCCCTCATAGCATGCTTTCTAGTAAAACTTCTTTATTTATTGCAGGTACATTGCACAGAGAAAGAAATCTTTTGCAGAAATAGAAGAGAGTAGAAGAGAAAAGATATTAGCTACAAGGAAGGAGAAACATCTTGATGCCACTACCAGATTCCAAAGGGTGCCGATTCCTAAAGCTATTAGAGATGGGCATAGTGGACACCCAGGTATTTCAGATATTTGTAAATTTATGATAATTTATGCACTAATGATAATTTATAAACCAACAAGAGGCAATCTTTAAATAATTTTATTGACAATGAGCAAAATTTCCATTTATTTTGAACAAAGAGCAAAATATCTGTTGTTGAACATTGATTTTTTGTGAATTATTTTCAACTTTTATTGTAGGTGAACGTTATCTCGAACATTTGTTGCTATCTCGAAAATTTTTTTGTTTGCTCTAGTTAGGCTTTCTTTACTGCCCCTTAATTCCAACATTATTCATCTCAAACAAATTTCAATTTCCTGTGAGAGCTCGAGACAGCAGATGTTGACTGTATTTGCTATTTAAACGAATTAAGTACATTGATATAACAACAAATTAAGGTTTTTTTAAATTTACTCTCATTTTGTTTGTCTAAAATGTATAAATCTTTTTATTTTAAATTAGTAGCTAAACTGCTAAAAGCTTATTTATACCAACAATCTGTAAAGCAAAAAACCAATAGCTAGACATAACGTTAAAATTAAAGATTTCTGCTAAACAGAAAAAATGTCCTTAATCTTAAGCATGAATATCTTTTGAAGGATTATGTTTCTGTCATTAACTGCCAAGCTTAATATCGTCTATAGGACCCCATCCTGATAAAGCCACTTACAGTTTTTAAATTGAAATGTATTATTACCGACAAAAATACTGGCCAATTCATTGCAACTTTTACTGTTACAGCTTCTCATCAACTGCGAGATGGTCTTTACAATATAAGAGGACACATTGTAGAGATCAAAAATGGCGCACGTGTCTCCTCTGTTGACACTCAACCCACCCAGCCACCTTTTCGAAGCAATTTTACAACACGAGAAGAGAGGGAATTTGACAAAGAGCAAAACAATCACGACCCGAGTTGGACTAACTCTACTTATTCTGGAAAAGCGTACTTACAGAACCACCTTAATATCTTGAATCATGGAAGCGAGTCTGGAATTATGCCCGAAACTGAGACTGTTGTCAGTAGTAATGAAGATAATGCATTGGATAGTGGTGTTGGGTTAGGTGCAAATGACAATACTGCTATAGATGTCAGTTTTGGAAAGCTAGCTCCGATGCAAGACGTAATTAAAATGTCTCCATCTGACATAAGCTTGTCAAGTACTGATAGCCTTGATTTGAACGGAAACAATGAGCTGAGAACCATGACACCCAAGAGTAGTTTAAAGAGAAGAAAAGAGCCTGGATGTTTAACAAAAGGGAAACGAAAAGTGAAATTCAATGACAGCATCGAGTTTAATGATGGATTTGTATGGATGCTGAAGGACAATGAACAGAAACCGAGATCAGGGCTTGGGGTTTCTTGTTTCAATGACCCTTCACTTGAAACTGTCGTCACAAATGATGTGTCAATAGAAGGAAGAAATAGACTTGGTCAAGTTAACAATCAAAATACTACTTTTGTAAACATTGCTCCTTTTGTTAACGATTATTCTTACCCTGAATCTGTTGATTTAGGCCTTAAATCTAGCAATATCTGTGATGTTAATGGTGCAGTTTCAGAAAAATTCCGTGTAAAACAGAACATTGATGGAAGTGTTGTCACAAAAGAACATTATAAAGAGAAACAACATGAAACTAAGTTAGCCGATCTCAGGCTGCATGACAGTTTGGAAGTTAATGGACCAAAAATATCGAATCTTCCAGATGAAGCTTCTGACAATGAATGTAATTTGTCAGTGACTGATAGCTTGGAAGATGATATTTGTTGCGAAAAGGAGTCACGGATTGTCGGATCCACAACTCAGGAGAAAAATTATAGAGAAAGTTCTGTAGATAACAGGCAAGGCCACGAGACTTTTCGTTCTATTGATCATTCTTCTAACAATACAGGTGCCACGTTTTCAGAAATTAAAAAGACTGGGGAGAAAAATGATCTTCGAATAAAAGAGGAAAATTCTATTAACCATCAATTCAGTAATTATAAACAAAGTCATAAGCAATATGGAAAGGAATTCAGTGGAACAATTATTTACCATAATTCAGCGAATATGCCGCTCGAACAGCGTGTTTGTTTACCGTCGAAACAAGCTTTGTCTCGCGAGATTCTCGCAGGTTCTACGCAGAAAGGAGGTATTGCTACACAGAGTGCAGCTGAAGAAGAAGAAATGTCTCAGAGAAGTGCTTTTGTACATAGTGGTCGACCAGATTACGTAAAACAGGGTCTACCCAGTGCTTTTGATAATGACAAGGGCATAAGTTCTTACGGTGCTTATCATGCACCGGAAAGCCGTTCTATTTATGGGGAAAGTACGGATCAAAATGACAGATATCCTAACAGCAGTAATATGGCACATCGAGATCAGGACAGACATTCTTACCGTTCAAACTTTCAAGGACAGCAAACTGATTCTTATCATTCACATACTAAACAAGAAAACTATCCATATAAACCGTTTGAAAACAGATATCCTGAAGAAATGAACTCAAATGGCGCGGAAATTCGTGCAACCGGTATACTATATGGATCGAGAACTAGAAGAGATCACGACCCTACTGCAACTGAAATTCGCTCGCGAAATTCTTCCAGTCAATTTCAAAAGGAATCTCATGGTTTTCAAAATGACGGCCAACCTTTACGAAACGATCCTCGAGCGACAAAAATGGCCGATATGCGAAACATTTCTGCAACAATTGGTAACTCGTCACCTTTGCAAACATATTCCTCAGCCACACGCACGGGCGCATATAGTGCCCCGCTAGCAACTAAATTTTCGTCTACGCGAGAGCTATTGTCTGATATGCGAAGTAACAAGCAAGCATTGTTAGAGCCTACCGCAGAAACGCAAAGTCACGCTCCTTCTCAAGGCCAAGCTTCATCAATATTAACCCTTGAAACTCCTTTGACTTCTGCGGCAGACAACAGACATGCAACCTTGACAACGGACACTGAATCTGCCGGTATGGTTTTGCAAAATCGTGGCATAGTTCCTTATAGTGACGTCACTTCGATTAATCTAGATAACATTCTCAATAATAAATCGACTAACAAACAACCTGCCGATGATGACATTGATGGTGATGAGGATGACGTCATTAGTAATGTGAGAAAAAGTATGGCGGAATTACAATTTAATTCGAAGTGGAAACCTAGTTCTCCCTTTAGCGATGCTGTGCAGCCTCAAGGCCAAGGAACCTTAGGCCAAAAATATGGAGAGGAAATTGCAAGACCCTCAAATAAGGCAAGCATTGTAAATTCCGAATTGCTAGTTGACGATGCTGATAAAATCAATCAACAGAGTAAAATTGTTGAATCAAATTCTCAAAAAAGTAGTATTCCTTTGCGGGTATCTAGTGCAAATTCAAGAAACCAGCGCACGAATTCGCTGCCAAAAGCACCTCGTAAAGCCGGGATTGTTCCACACCCACCAGTAGGCCCAAAAGGGCGCATGTTTACAAGGAATCACTCTAAGACTGGCTCAGCAAATCAAAGGAATTCCCCAATGAGAGTTATAAACCCAAGCGTTCGAACGCAAAATCATTCGCCTGCTAGCAGAAATGAGCGGCATACGAATCATAACGAGCAGGGACAGCCTGTTATCGCTAAGCCGCCTGCGGAAGCTCAATCAAGACAATACTATTATACAGAAATACCAAATGGAATCACACAACATGAACGTCCTTTGATCAGAGAGCAAAAAGCACCGCGCGGGAAAATTTATAGCAGCGCTGAAAATGTATCTGAAACGAATAACAACGAACGGAAAGTGGGAAATGCATCTAAAAGAAATTTTGAAAATCAATCTACTCAGTATTATGCTAGCTCAGAAACAACAAACGCTATTTCACAACATGAGCGGTATTTGTCTGTAAACAAAGACGGCTTAACGGAACAGCTGAATAAAACGCCTACAGATGATGAGATAAATGAACTTTGGTACAACGTCCGAAACTGTTTGACCACGAAACCGCCTCGGAAAGCTGCATCCGATAGCATTTGCATCACATCGCCGGCGAGGAAAAACCTGACATGGTTGGGCCGTAATAACAGTGTCAGCGAAGAGCAAAGACAACGTCGACAATTAAGTTTGCATTCCGCCCCAGCTCGGAGACCACCTCAAAATTTTACACTACGACGGTATGGTTCGCATGACAATTTAATGACAAGAGAAAACTCCCTGGACAACCTTGCAGGGAATGTTAACGGTCGTGGTAGGTCTGCACTGGTGTTGGAGCGTTCCGGCAAGGGCAAGACTCGTGGCAGTTTCCAGGCATTTTCTGCAAATAATGTGGCATCAGAACCAGTGAACAGTTTGAAAGCACCAACACCGTCGTCGTCGAAAAAGAAATCGAATGATCGTAAGTTTTCATAAGGAAAATATCTGTTTGGATTACTGTTTTTCTTTTTTTAGGTTCACGAATTCGTCCAAACATTTTTGCAGGTTACAATTTAAGGCCACGTTCAAACTGCTCGTGACTCATGAATCGTAACTCGATACTCATTTCTAATCGTTTTTGTTGATGAAAATGCTGCTCGTTCACACTGCTCCGTTTTCAGATAAATACGCTATAAATACGATGAACGTTTACGCTGCTCCAGCAAAAAGTTGTTGTTCGCGTATTCGGATGTCTCCGTTTTTGATGTTCACGCTGAAAACCCGAGCGCATTGTTCAAAACGCATCGATTTCAAATTTATCAGTATTTGAAACGGATATGCTTTGCTCCGTTTTCATATGAATGCAGAGTAGTGTGAACGGGTCAAATCTTTTTACCATTTTTTGATAAGGGCGTTAAAACATTTTCAAAAGTAGACACGATGCTTTTTATGGCTTTTCGCGTTTTGTACAGTGTTTCTAGTTTGAATGTAAAAAACGTGGAATGAAATTTTTCTGGACGAATTAATTAAGTGTATACTTTTACTGTCCTGATGAAAATGAAATTTCAAAAAGGGATTTTGCCTGAGTCATAAGTGAGTTCTTTATTCTCGTTGCTAACAACTAAAAAACAAACCTATTTCATTTTCTGAACAGTGTCTGAAAGCCTGGCTTCCTTCTTGGCTCTTGAGGCAATGTGCCAAAAGGAATCACTTTCACCTCAAAGAACTTCAGCGGTTCTCAAGGCTTCGCACACAGCTTTTCAAAACATTCGCGAGGAACAAATACGACCAGAGCACATGCAGTACTACATGAGCACAAGGCGTCAAGGTATGATTTTAAATTTTTGATAATTTTCTTTGAAGAGGATTCAAACATGGATTTTAATCTCTGAAAATCTTTCTAAATGTAAAATTCTTATTTATACTTGCGACGAACAAACTATTTGCTAAGACTTTGCTAAAGCCTCCCTGACACTACGTTACATTACGTGGTTTGAACATTACGTGCCTAAATTATCAATGATCGGCGACTATATCGTTGTGCGGATAGAGACAATGTTTAAATTAATCACATTATTTTATTTATGTGTGTCGCGTTTCGTAGCCTGTACATCAGTTCACCTTGCAGGCTATTGAATCGTTTGCTTGTGCAAAATTAATGACACATTACAATGTCATGCAATATCATTTGGTTTGGTAATAATGAGATTTTGCGTGTGGAGACACGATCCTTCTCTAAATGCACTGCTAAAATTTTGTCTTATTACTATATTACAATATTGAAATTAATGGCATAACTAAATTTTAATATCAGATCGTATAATAAAATGCAAGCTTTTCGCGTGTGCGTGGATACACGATATTTTTGTAGTGCACTGTTGAATGTTTCTTTTATTACAATATTAGGATTTATGGCATAACCACTGCTGATATAATTTCGTGCAATAAGATGCGAGGTTTTCGCGTCTTTAAACGTACTGTTACATTTCCCATTTCATTGCAATATTGGGATTTGTGGCATAACTAAAACGTTTGAAATTTGAAAAGTAAAGAATGATTTATTTGCAGAACCTTCAGCACTATCAATCGAAGAGAGAAAGATAATCCAATCATTAGAAAGGTTAAACAGTCGACTAAAAGGTAAACTTTTTAATATATTTTCTCAGCGTCCAGGAAAAAGATCAACCTTCCTCTGGTTGGAAATTTCTTTTCTTAAACCTTCCTCAATTGATATAGTCATATCATATATTAAAAAAATACAATTTATAAAGTATATTCTAACTCAATTCAACTTTCCAATGTTTCATATTGCAATAAACAAGCTTGCCTACAAAAATATACATCTCATCCCATTAAAGGTACTTCCGCCATGATGAAGGATTGCTGATTATTTTTTTAAGCTTTCAAGTGGAGTTTCAAATAGAAAATATTATCCTTCCTCAAATATAACCTTAACTGTCATAACCTTCTTCCGGCTCAGAGCCGTGGAACCGTGATACTTTCTGGACCCTGTATTTTTTGCATTACGCTGTATTTTATTAGAATCTACTTTGTAAGGACGGAGAAAAAATTGAGGCAAAGTTTCAATCTAGTTTTTAGAAAAGGCCTATTTTAAGAAATCATTAAAGATAAAATACACCACTTTAAACGAAAGTTCGCCATTTTGGGAATTTTTCAAAAGTTCAAGATATTAATTATTTGACTTGATATTCGGATTGGGAATGAGAAAGTTAGATCTATGAATCTATGAAATCTATGAATTTTTATTATTTTTTCCTAACTACAAATGATTTTACCAGCATTTAAACCTTGAACGCTTATGAGGGATTTTTTACCCCAAGCATTTTTTCACCGTCGAATCCCTCAACCGTCAATCGTCGAATCCCATCTTCTCAAACTTTAAATTCTTGTAAAAATTCAGCAGTTAATAATAGGCATTTGAAAATTCCCACATTGACTAAGTTTTCTATGAGGAATCTGAATTTGAAGTCACAAATTTCATTGAGCAGAGCAAGAGCAACATTTTTTAATTTCCAGGAAACACTTTCACTAAATATTAAGAGGATGGTAAAGGGGGGGGGGGGCAGGATCACGAATAACAGGAATAAAAATGTTGAATTTCGCGCCTCAGGTTGAAAACATAATGATAAATACTGCAAATTGATTGGCTATTTTCAAAATGCAAACAAATCAACTTGAATGAAATACCAGGTGACCCAAACAAATTTGATTTTGTTTTTCTGCTTATGTGAGAAGGTCCAAATTAATTTTAGAAGCTGCCTCTTTTTTGGTAACTTGACCAAAATGATGACGTAATTTTGATTTAGAAACCAATTTTGAGCCATACTTTTCAAAACCTTTGTGATTTAAATTTAAAAAATATCTTTTAAAGCGTTTCATTAAGCAAATGATATTTTTTCATGATGAGAACTTGCAGTAACGTAATTTATTTATTGATCATAACGTTTTATACCATGCATCAAAACCGGGTAGCTTTTAAAGCGGCAAAATTACGTTGTTTTTAATTTGCTGGTGAAACATCTGACATTTTTACAATTAATTTAGCCCTTCTTCCATATGGCAACGCAAAAATGAGCTTAATCGGTAACGAGCACTCGAATATCAGTGATTTTTCAAACGTCGAAACGTTTTTTTTAGTCACCTGGTACAAAATTCTTATGCTCTCTAATAATACAATTTTTTTGTACGTTCTGTTCTTCGTTTCTACGAATTGTTTTCATTTGCAGAAAAAGAAGAAATAGAATCGAACAGAAGCGATTCAGCTACGAAAAGAAACAATTATTTATTATCTAATTCGGTATGTTGCTTTGAGCAGTTATTTTATGTTTATTTTTGTTTTCATCATTTTCGTTTTTCAAACCGCCATTGCAACAGCGGCGGTTTGTTGTTTCAAACGGTTTGTTGTTTCAAACCGCCATTGTTTCCCAGTCATCGGGGGAAACAAACTGCAGAAAATGAAATCGAACAAATGGCGAACACATTGTTCCATGGTTACAATAAACGTTACGACGCTTCAAGTAGGTGTAGCATGTCAGTATATCGAAATTTATAAAAAAAATTATAAAAGCTGTTTTCGTACAAAACTTGATATTTGGAACCTCTACGTTACAATAGAAACTCGCAGAAGAACATATATTTTTGGTTACAAACTCCTGTTACAAATTCTTCCATCGATTTCCTTTTAACCCATTGACGCCCGGATTTATTTCTGCTCCACAGGCAAATCCTAAGCAAGTTTTATTTTTCAGGGGGTAGCACACGCAAGCCAATTTGATTCAAAAGACAAACTAGTGTTGAAATATCTGAAATTAATTTAAAGTTCTGCCCGTATTTACCTCCTGAAAATATGACCTTTTACGTTCTTTGTCAATGGGCCATATGGCCTTTCCCGGGGTGAAGGGTTAAAGGTAATAGGAATAGGAGGTTTAGATCCATAACGAGTACGGTTTTACAAGCACGACATGGAAAACAATTGAATTTAAAATTCAAAGAACAAACTTGTGAAGAATGATGTTCCCACGGAGCATCAGGACGTTCTGCTTTACAAATCTGCAACTTAAAACTGACTATTTTTCGTCGTCTTTTGGAAAAACAAGCAGAAGACTTTGAGAAGAAGAGGAAATTTGCTTAATTATAGCAACAACGAGAAGGCCTACCTTTGACATTGCAGAAATGGAATATAAGGTTATGTATAGAGCCATTTCTTTTGCTAAATCGCATCTTGGTGTCAATTTTCCAACCTACGACGATTGTAGTAAGCCTAATCACCCTCATAAGGAAAGGCGACATTTGTCTGAGCATGCGCGCCGATCTTTAGGGATCCTTTTTTGAGTCAGGGCGCAGTCTGGGTCTTGTTAAAAATTTGCGGGAATTTAAAAACACGTTGTGGATCAAAACCTCCCTAATATTCGTTGCTAAGCTAAGAATAGCAACGTAATATTGAACTTTGCATCTTCATGCGTTTAACTACGGCGCTCCCTGGATAAGATATTTTACAATATGTTTCTCGCAGAAGGACATATATTTTTGGCATGTAAAAACATAACTGACTAGTACTCGTTCTGCATCGAAGTTTTTCAAATATTATGAAAAAGTGATGCAAAATTTCGATTTGCTGATGGTTCTTTTATTTGTAGGCTCTTTTATACAGGTTTTTACTATTATGGTGTTTAAATTTTTTGCTGCTTTAATTTTCCTAAAATTTACATTCAAATCAGGACTATGAAACATTAATTGCAGGGAACCAGACGAGCACAAAGCGAAGTTAAAAGCATCACAAATGATCAAATTACAAGAAATAAAACAAATGTCACTCGACATTGACCAAGTAACTTTACGTTTATTTATTTTTGCGTTGTAGGCATTCATATTGTAAATATTTTAGATCCTCACAATTTCGCCGATTATCGTAAAGATTATTTGTTGTTAAGTTCTGCGATGATAAACTTTTAAATGTCCCAAAATTTGTCCCAAAAAATGTACCTTTGGTTTCGTAATTGTAACACAACAGGACGAAAATTAAATTTTATGAAAGCTGCACAATCAGTAAACAATTTGATACTTTTGTTATGGCAGTTGGCTTTTTGGAACGTCCGGTTGATATGTTAGCGAGTTTTATTCGTGTTAGCACTGAACTTCAAATAAAGATCTAGCGATTACGATTGCATTAAATAGGGTGATTTTATTTTGTCAACTGTTTTCTATCTTTATATAAACGTTGGATAATAGTAGGGGGGTTTAGATCCAAGACGAGTTCTAGTACGAGCAATAGAGTAAAATTTGGTGACAATAGGGAAATTGGCACACCAATTTCAAAGGATTTATCCGTTGAAAACAATGAGAAACCATCACAACTGGAAAAACAAGCGAAGCCATGCAGAGTTTTTTAGGAGATGTTTACATTTCCAAATTCAGAGAGTTTTGCTTTTGAAATTGGTGTCAATTTCACTGTATTTATACAAACTCTTATCTCTGTTTAGTACGAGTACGACATGGAAAGCAAATCAAATTGACATTTTATAAGAATAGACTTGGGGAAAAGTTTGTTCCCACGGGGCATCAGAACATTGTGTTTCTCAAATCTGCAACTTGAAATAGGTTATTTTTCGTCGTCTTTCGAAAAACGAGCTCTGAGAAAACTCCGAGAAACGGAGGAAGAAATTGGCTAAATTATAACACCACTTACACCAGTGAGAAGGTCTAATCAACGAAGAACGTTTGACTGAATTCATTTTACGAAGTAAGGTATTCTTTTGAAAAATAGCCTTTTATAGTACACTTTCACAGCTCGTTCTGAATCTAAATTTTCCTAGAAGCATTTCAATATGCAGAAACACTTTCTAGAAGCATTTCAATATGCAGAAGCTTTTCAATGTGGAAATCTCATCATCATGAAAGTTTTTGTTCTACAAATGGAAATGGAATCTCCAAACTCCATTGAAGTAATTTTGCTCTAATGAGTAATTTTCATTGTATTTAAATTGTTGTTTATTTCGGTTTTTTTGTCGGCACTGATAAGTGTTACACACTTTTTTTTATAAGAATACTTAAGTTTTTGCCGAGCCTCTAAATTTCTTTAAAATTTTCTCTTTCGAGCCTAAGATTATTCTTAAATTATTCTTAACCGACACAAGGTGTAAATTCGCCTGAAGATCAAGGGAAAAACTCAAATCTTTGTTGATGTGTTGCTTCATCATAAAAACAAAACAGAAACAGAACAATAAATATGGTATTAAAATACAAAATACAAAGTCACACTACTTACAGACCGGATGAGTGTATTTCAAAACATATAGCGTGAAAGTCACACTTGTTTTGCTTTGTGAAAAAACTCAGATAAGTGAAAAATTCAAGTCTTGATGAAGCTTGTGTCTGGCATTATTCTTAAATTGTTCTTAAATTTCAGCGATTTTGAGCTTTAATATTCTTATAGACTATATTCATATAAAAAAATGTGTGTATTTTACAGCAAGATTTACTATAAGACACTGATTATTTTTCAGACAAGACTCATTTTCGTTGAAGAGATTTTTAATGCGTTTAGTGAAGGCTGTGATTGAAATCTCGATTAAAATTATGTGAATAAAAGTGAGAATTACACACTTTAAATTAAGTCATCGCTGAATTTCTTTATGCTTTTGCTCTTATGATCGCGTTGAATGCCAGACCCAGTCGCCACGTCTCCTCCCCAGTGCCATTGACATCGGGTACCGCTGCTGGTGTCATTTCGAATGGGGGGAATTGGGCTTTATGGAAGCCATCGAAATTAACATCCGCAAAATAATCTTAATTAAGCCTTGGTTTCACCTCAACCCCATAAAATTTCAGCCGTAAATTTGAAGAAGAATGAAAGAACCTGACGTACCACTTAAAATAACAGCGACTTTTTCTCGCAACCGTTTATTTCTGCATCACTCTGTATCAATAAATCGAAAAGCTCAGCTTCCATTCTTGTTGTGACGTCCAGCTTTTGGTGCCATCGATTTTTGTCAAGACCTCGTGGATGCTGCTGCTCCGCTGTATTAACGCAATGAATCACGTAAACGAATTTGAAAGCGGATAAATTTAAAAGTGCATAAATTTGAAAAGGACATTTCATCTTCAGGGTAAGCGCAAAGGTTTTTTTAAATTAAGAGGGGGACTAGCGCGACAGCAGGCCCGAACTACTATAAATTCTACGGTCGAGTTACCCACGTTTGGGGTTATCGCAAGGGTCGGCCAATCCGAACTGCAATGGAAAGG
>JAYJMH010026279.1:0-18207 GCA_036873815.1 Phacellophora camtschatica
ATTTGGATGGCACAGTAGAATGTAATCTATTTGTGTTTTAAATTGTTTTAATGATGATAGAAAAAAAAAAAAAAAAAAAAAGAAAAAGAATCCAAAAGCCATCAAATTTATTTGGAGAGTGATCTCTAAAAATTAAAGATAATAGCCAATTTAAAAGTTTCAAATTGTTTCAAAAAAGTGTTCTCTTTAGGAACCACTGACATTGCTGCATCTTGTCAGATTTTTTACAAATGATGCTATCGGTAGCGTAATCATTAAAGACGTCATCGAAAATTCATGAAAATCGTTTTTTTTCAGAATCTACATTAATTGTGGCACTAAATGGTATCATTTGTGATTTTACAACCATTTCTTTACATTTCACTTTGCTATATTGGTTACTTTTGATCATTTTGGCTAAGTTTAAAACATTACGTGCATAAGTTTTGATGTTATTATTTAATTTAGCATCAGTAATGTGGAAAACAACCTTTTCGTACATTTTAGTTCCCCTTTTGATCAAAAAAGAGTATATCATAACTTGGAGTGACTACTCTCATTCGTGATGTCATTATGGTTAAAATTGATCAAATTTTTATACTCTACTCAATTTGATACTCTAAAAAATTGCATTGGATGAAAGCTTTCTGTCACTGTAGCTCAACAGATCATTTCCATATATTACTTTGTACGCACCGGGGGCAATCATGAACAATCAATAAGCAGTATACCAATAAGGAGAATCTTGAAGCATAACTAATGGGGCCTATGATTTTACCATAAATAAATCAAGGTCTGCCAGTCTTGTTCGCCACCATACAAATAAATGTCCTTGTAAACTAACAAGCAATAAAACTACAAAGCTACTGGCTATCGAAAATCTAAATTTATTGTTGATTACGATATTCGCATTGTGAAGCGATTTGATTCCTCAACGATACATAAGCTAAGAATTTTTGAAATTTCAACAATATCTGAAAATCTGATAGCTAATCATTTTCGGTAATTAATTCCAAATAATATCAGGCTACAGCTTGGATGGAACCACTCACACACAAAAATGCTTTCAAATCGTGTGTTTATTGTTGCATTTAAAAATTTAATTTAATTTATGCAGTAAATAATAACTTATTCCTCTTTTGTGCAACATGTTATGAATGAAGACAAAGAATCTGCAGCAAATGTTTACAATTTTTTTATGTCTGATGTGTTCTGTTAAATTTCAAAGGGAGAGGGTTTGGATCGACGAAGGGGAAAGGTAAACTAACCAGCATAGAGAAACAATGTTTTGACCGCTGTCCATGGGGATTTTTCCGTCTGCAATGTCTCGAAATTTTGCGCTGGCGATAAGCAAAAGCTTCGGGAGAAAGGTCAAAATATTTGACCCCTCTTGCTCGTCATTTCACATGCGATCATGAATCAAACATGTCGATTTCAGTGAATAAAGCTGGGAGCGTTGCATAATGTTCTTAATTTTCTTCAGAAGACAAGGTAGCTACTTTGTTTGGTTGGCAGAGGTGTGAATTTCTACCATTACACAAGAAACATTTAATATTAATACGAAAAATCACACGATGCTAGATTTTGTGATTATTCATTGTTGTTTTGCCTAAAATTTGCCAAATTTTGCTTGTCTTTTCACTTAAATTCGATTTTTTCTTCTCGTGCGAAAATTTATCTTCATCATTGTGAAAATTTTTGGAGCAATTTTGTGGAATACATCGCTCGACACGAAGAGCCTGCCACAGAAAACAGAATCCAAAGCTAAATAGAGCCGAGGACAGCTTTCGATCGATGTATTGGACATGTTTTGAAAGCGTTGCGTTATATCGAAAATATTTTGATTTGTTCAGGCAGCCATCTCCTTATTGGCGAGAGTGGTGGGTGAAGTTTCATAAAATATAAAAAAGAGTTCGGTATGAGAGTTTCTGGTTCGGTATAATCTTTTAATTTGGAGATTAGTTTTTTCATTCAGAAATAGTTTTTTTTTCAATTATTTGATTTTACTTCTGTATTTTCAATAGTTTAACAAACATGTTTTTTGTTGTATATATTTACAGTGATACAATATTTTCCTTACGAACAAATACGAATAGCAAAATAGGTTTTAATATGGAATTTTATTTCTCAGCAATGTTGGGTGACTTCTTTTAACAACTCCCTTTTTATTTGTTTGATACACATCTTTTTATCGTAGGTGTCATGTACATCATCATTAGTTGACAAAAAAATTGCGGATTGTTATTTGTTATTTGATCTTGCTGAGCTTTCTATGTTATATGCTACCTGCCCACCATAAAGTAGAAGATATGGTGATGGTGTGGTTACTTGTGAAACTGTACTACAAAAAGTTACAAAAAACGAGGGGGTCATACACAAAAATACCGGAACGTACGCTGGGGGTGGTTGGGTGTGGGGTAGTGCATATTTTTTTCGATGACTTGTAAAGTCTTTCCTAGTGTCTGCTCTAAGTTCTAATCTGCTGAGGAAACAGGGCTATATCTAATTCCATCATAAAGATAACTTCTCTCTTTCAAATCATCACAAACCCCCCAAATGTCCAACTCAAAAATCTCTTCTTGCATAGTTTCTTTCAATGGTATGCGACGTAATCCTGGCTTTAATTTGAATTCATACTCGAATCCAACTAATATGATTGACCAACACTGTATAGACGGGCAGCTGTCATAGATGGAATTGGTTTGTTTTGAGAAAATATTCCTTGTAAAAGCTTATGGCTGAATATATCTAAAACTTTCTCCCATAACAATGTTGGTGAAACTTTTCACCCCAAAAATTATGGCTAAAGTTTTCCTATTTGACTGTAGTTCTTCTCTGTCTCTGTAAGACTCCGAGAGGCATAAGCAATGGGTCTTTCTGACCCGTTCTTCATTCGACGAGAAAGAACTACCCCTAACACACAAGAAGAAGCGTCACGAGCCAATATTAAATCTTTATCTGAATCATAGTGCACTAGTACCCTGTTTGAGGTTAATAAACTTTTTGTTAGTCTGAAAATCAACTCTTGTTCCTTTTTCCAATGCTATTTGATGCCTTTCCTCAAAACTGCATGCAGGGGTTCTAAGATAGCTGATAGATTTGGTAAATATTGGTGGTAATAATAATTCATCATACCTAGGAAAGATTTCGGCTCTGTCACATAGGTAGGTGCTGGTGCATCGTGAATTGCTTTACCTTCTTTATATGTGGTGAAACTCCGTGTTTGTTGATACGCATGCCTAAATATACCACTTCTGATAGCACAAATTGACATTTCTCTCTCTTCAATCGCTATCCAGCCTTTTGAATAATTCTCAAAACCATTCGCAAATTATCAATATGTCAATCCTTCCACTGATAAGTATGTCGTCTACTCTAACTGAAGTAAATTTGATATCTTCTGTAACAGTCTTTCCCTTTGTCTCTGAAAAATCCCCGTAGCTGAATAAACCTTAAAAGCAAAACGTGTCGGACGGAATAATCCTTTATGCGTGTTTATCGTTAAACATTCCTTGGACTTATCGTCAAGCAATACTTGCTGGTAAGCATGAGCTAAATCTAGCTTGGTGAACTTCATTCCTCCAACGAGTTTAGCGTAGAGATCACCCGTGTTCGGTATTGGATAATTGTCCAACTTTGTTGCTTGATTAACTGTCATTTTGTAATCCCAACAGATTCTGATGGGGACAATAGGGGCAGCCCAATCAGACTCGTCTACTGGCTCTAAAATTCCTTGCTCGACCGAACGTTCCAATTCTTCTTCTATCCTTTCCATTAGAGTATATGGAATGGGTCTGCCTTTACATACTTTTTGAGATACATTTTTTTCAAATATATATGTGCCTATACCCAGTCAAGCGTTGCTAACACTGGTTTAAACACCTCAGAATATTCTTGCAAACAATTTTCAAAGTTTGGAGGTACTGAAGGTTCAACTACCTTAAAATTACTCGGCCAGTCCAATTTTATACGTTTAAGCCAGTAATGAAATAATGCAATAATGAAATAAGCCCTCGATCCTATACTACTGAGTAAAACTGCTCGCCTTTTTCCATTTCTTAAATATTATTGCCATAAGAAACTGCTCCACTTGCTCAGTATATTCGATCCAATTTGCCGTGTCCTGGTCGTTACTCTGCCAAACAAGAACTCGACTTTTTTTGTTTACCCACTTAGTAAATAAAAACTTGATCTATGAACTTAATCGCCACATCTTCGTCGCCCCGTTATGTTGTATTTTGGATAAATAACACAGGTATCTTTCGCATTCGAAAACATAACTCAACAAGCAATGTAACTCCAACATCCCTACACGCCAATAATAATCTGTCTGAAAAGTCCGTTGACACGCCGTGGTTGTTCATGCTTGACAAGCATATTTAAATGTCTCTTCGAAAGGAAAATCCCTTGTCGTAAACTGCAAACTCTAACTACCAAAGTGAAGTGTGCATTTCTATGAAATAATAGTCTGTGTACAATACAATAACATGTATATCTTTCTTCTTTGGACATCCAACAGATTTGATACAGAAAAATATATCAATATTGTTTTATGTTCAATTCCTTGTGTGGTCCAATGGCGTGGATTAGTTTGTGCTGTCTTTTATCTGAAAAAGAAGGCTGCAATGACTTAATCCAAACATTTTAAATCTGAAAACAATTTTGAATTAGTAGAAGTGCAAACTGTCTAACCAGGATAGTGTGTCACAATAATTTTGAAGTAAAGTAAATTCAATCAACACCAAAGTAACTCCAAACATTAAGTCATTGCAAAAACTAAACTATCCTGGGTCAAAACTAAAAAATATTTCTTTTTTTGGGGAGGGGGGGGGGTACAATTTGACGGCAAAAAGGGCGTCGTTACTAAAAACAAATAGCATTTCTACGTGGCCAGATCTTCAGCACTGCCCTAACACAACGCTAGTCGGGCAATGTATTTTTGTAGCTTGTCACGTATGTTCGGGGGATTTTTGTGACCACGCCCTTCAGATTGGCTTAGAACGACTCTAATATATGTTCTATATTGATGATTGAGATTCAATTCAAGGTTGGTCAAACATCTGATAGAAAGGTTTAGCAAAATTTTAAAATTTATGATTCCTGGAATTGATATCAAGCCTGTTTTTGGATTCTAATGACAAATGAGTTTTTCAGCAAAATTATAATAATAGAAAACTAGATCGACTGTCGTGACCATATTTTGGTTTCTACATTACATAAATAAATTATTGACGGGGAGTTGTTTTGCGAATTTTTTAAAGTTGAGATTGCTAGTGGCTGGCGTAGCTGTTTCTAGGTCAAAAGTACATTTGCAACACATGCTGAAAGTGAAAAAAACATGGTAAACCCTGGAAAAAAAAACATTTAAAATGTAGAACGCTATATGGGCTATCATGTCATATTTTCTAACAAGAATGCTTGTCGGCAAATTGCAAGTCGTGATCTTTTCGAGAAAATAATTATTGATTTTTTGCTAATAAATTTGAAAAATCAGTGGTCAATGAAGACAGAAATCAGTGGTCAAATGCCGACATAATTTGCCTTCTTTGTTTGGGATTTATCTTAATTTGCCGACAAAAATTTTGTTTGTGCCGACAGATAGAGTATTGGGGGCGCCCCTGATTCTAATGTTTCAGTGTGTGTGGGCTGTAATAAATACAGAGGTAGAAATTTGGCTTTAAATTGGCGAGTCAAATATGCTCAAAATCCCAACAGATGCACAAATTTTCCCAAAATTGCGCCTCTCTAAGTAATAAATATGCAAATCAAGAATAAACAGTGTAATAAAATAGAATCCACCCCTGATCAGAAGATAATAGGATAATAACACCCTGAATCCAAGGGGTGAAGGAGAAGTCTTGAATATTTGAGTAGTACTTGGTGGAGATATCTAACCCGAATTGGCAGCAGGTTTTTAACACAATTCACAATTTTACTTGAGAATGGGTCACGTTTTGAAGAAATTTACTTGATGAAGAAATGGATGTGAGAAGGGCGTGTTGATTTTAAACCACACATAAATGTGATGGGTAATTTTCTGGTGTCTGCAGAACAGAATAAAATAAGAAACAATGTTACTTCACTGCAGAGCCTATCGTTCCAGGTTGGCAAACTTGCATTCACTTGCGGATGTGAACTGAGACAAAATTCGGAAGCTCGCAACTACAATCAGAGTTTATCGCATGTAAATTTTTGACTTGAAAATGAGAAAATTATTAAGGAAGTAAAAAAAGGCCTACCCACCTTTGACAGAGAGTACGACGATCTGCGTTGGTTCATCACAAGGCGGCAACATCAGCTCAGCCATGTGAAAATTGAATTTGCTACTTATGTACTTACATTTATACGGTTATTCCCAGTACTTCGTCTAAAAATCAGGTTGTTTGAATTGATGACCGGAAAAAAACAGAAGAACCATACGTCAAGCTTCTTTTGCTGAGGTTGATGAGGCCGATGACGATCAAAGTCCCGTTAATTCGCAACTTCTCGAGGGTATGTAGAAAATGGTTGTTCGTTACGTGTAACACTTTGCACAGTGAATGGAAAAAATGGTTGTTTGTTACGTGTGACACTTTGCAAAGTGAATGGACAAGTTTAAATAATTGAATCTATGAGTTTTTTTTAAGGTAAACAATGTAAAGCATCGTTTCTTCGTTAGTGTTACATTTTCCATTGTGAACGGACCGGCTTAAACGACATAATCCATGAGTTTTCAGTGTTTTTAAGGGTCAAGTAGTATTAATTTTCAATGTCTACACTGTAAAACTGTGTAAAACATCGTTGTTTGGTAAGTGTAACACTTTGTACAGCGAATGGACAATTTAATTGGGTCCCACGACAGCCTAAGCCTTTCTCGACATTAATGTAATTTCTACGATGATCTGCAACGCATCAATTCTTAATTTCGAGTTAGTTTTCTATCCCACATACAACAAGTTTCAGTATGAACAAGTCTGTGTTCCTTGCTGTGCATCATTTCCACCCTTGACCTAGAATCTTTCAGGTTGTGTTTTGCCCAGCCATGGTTTTAAATTTTGCTCAAAATTGGACATTCAACGAGTCATAAAATCGGAACGGAAAGGAATAATTCAATTCTGTAAAAAGTTCTCATAATAACCCAACAAGTACTAACAGAAGAAGCTGAAAAATACTATTTAAACTATTTAAATAAAACTGCTTTTTCTTATTTTTTTTATGCGTAGAAACCTTACAATTATGTCGGTAATGTGGTTCAAATTATCATTTAATTGATACGTTACATTTTTCAATCTGGGAGAATGTTAAAATGCTCTACCTTCTGACATGAAATGATAAAAAAAATGGTTTAGTTGGACAAAATCGGAAACCTGCACCCTAAATCTTTAGGGGAAAAGACACGGTTACAGCCAGACTCAATATGAAGCCATTTGAAGTTCTGGAGCATTTGTGTTAATAATGTTGTTAAAAATTGTAAGTCTTCAGTATTTTGCTAAATGGCAAAAGGTCAAAATAAGACAAACACAAAGTTGTCTTTGGTAGTGATAATTAGCACAACAAGCATAGAGGACCTTGGTTGATTTCAGAAAATTGGAATTTTGCCATGAAGACGGTCAATAAATTTCAAACTCCTCTTTTATTCTTGGAAATCACTCTTTTTTTGGAATTACTTCAAAACTTAAACGTTGTCAACTATTCTCGCTGCCATTACCAGAAAAAATTACACAATCAAAGGATTTATTCGTGAGAACCTTCCTCCAAAACCAGACTCATTAAGATTTTTCCAGAAGATATTCTACAACATCTGAGCTAAATATATATGTACCAGTGGGATACGCCGGAATAATTAAGATGATACCTCAAATTTCACTCGCAGTGCAGGTAGGCCAAGAAGACTTTTTTTAGGCCAATTGCATGTGTCTAAGAGTTCTGTTAAAAAGATTTCTGTTAAAAACGACGATGTTTGAGATTTTCAGAATTCCAGTTCTTGCCTAGTCTAGTTCCAAAACTTATATCACATTGAGAAATTTTGTGGTGAATATCTTTCGACATTTATCAAATTTTGTTGAAAAACTGTTGGCGGAAAATGGTCAAATTTCGATGTCTTTTGCTTAAAATTCGCACGAAGCCTCATCGCGAAACCTTTCAAATTGATAGAACATTTATTATTCAGTTCAAATTTTGTTTCAGTTGTGTCGGGTAAAATACACCATTTTAACGAAAGTCTGCCATTTTGGGAATTTTTCAAATGTTCAAGATATTAATTTTTTAACTACAAATGATATTAATTTTTTAACTACAAATGATTTTATCAGCCTTTAAGCCAAAAACGTTTAAGCCTTAAAAGAAAAATTTCACTCCGTTTTTCACGGACAAATGCTTTATAAATTCTAAAACTTTAAATTCTTGAAAAAATACAGCAGCTAATGATAGGCATTTGAAAATTCACCCATTGACTAAGTTTTGTATCAGAAAACTGAATTTGAAGTCAAGAATTTCATTGAGCAAAATTTTGAATAAATCCATAATGGCGCCTTTTCGTTAAAGTGGTGTATTGGATGCGTTGGTAGAAAATATTCCCGTGTATGTATTTTGTTCGTTGCAACTTCCGCATCTTGGTTTTATTTATTGTTCGTGGCCTGCAAACAATAAGAACCGGAGCAAACTTCACTGACACCTGTGATAATGGTAGGAAGCAATCCCGTTATTTATCGCTTCGCGGCACTTTATAAATATGCAATTAATTATCTTCGCTTTCAACACCTGTTTACTGAACTTGCGCGTATTATAAAAAACATATTTCCTCTATGCAAGCATAACAACGAAAAGAGTACAATAAATACTGCGGTCAGCAAAAGCAAAGCATTTTCATATAAGGTCAGTTTTAATTGATTGAACTTTCAGCAACATCAAAACCAACTAAGTTTTGTTTAAAACTGTTTTGTCTTTGATCCTTTCACTAATATGCAAACCTTTAAAGCAGAAATATTTTATTAAAATTGATCTCTTTGAATTGACCGGACAACGTGTTCATTGTTTTCGCTGCAATTTTTTCATACCAGTAACTGGTTGAATAACTGAAGCTGGACATTTTCAAGGGCACAATGTATTTTGAGTTACTATCGTAACGAGCATTTCCGGCAATCTTTAGTTTGGCATAGATCCGTAGTGTGTACTGATTACAAATTTTCAACTGACTTCAAAGACTTTGCCACCAAAGGCAATAATTCGCGTGTCTTTTTCCTCCAATGAGCTGGCATCTTTGCAATTTTGCACCAGAACTCCCCATGATGAGGCTCCGCAGCCACACATCTTTCCATTACAGCCTTCTGTTCCACCTTGAAATGGAGTACGCAAAACTTAAAGTGAAAATGGTGGTTGCTGTTCTGATTGGATAAACTGATTTGATTGATTTAATTGGATAAACTGAAATATATTCTTGAAAATACAATATCGCTTTATCACATATTGCTTAATAAATATTATGTGCTCCTGGATAATTTACTGTGCTCCTGGTTTGGGCAGACCCTCGATGTACCAAGGAATGAAGCTTATAATAGAGATATCCTATAGAATCACCATTCATTACTTGTTGTCTCATGTTCAAACATAGGCTAGGGAAAACCAACATATACTGACAGTATGTAATCTAAGGTAAAGAAATAATTTAGAGAGAAAACACTTACATGGGATGTCTGGGTTGACGGGTTGACATACAATATATGGCTATGATAAAAAAATAATTTAGAGAGAAAGCACATATATGGGTTGCCTGGGTTGAAGGGTTGACATACGATATTTAGTTATAATAATCTAATAATTAAGAGAGAAAGCATGTATATGGATTGCCTGTGTTGACGGGATGACATACGGTATATGGTTATGATAAAGAAATAATTTAGAGAGAAAGCATTTATATGGGTTGCCTGGGTTGACGGGTTGACATACAATACATGGTTATTGTAAAGAAATAATTTAGAGAGAAAGCATTTATATGGGTTGCCTGGGTTGACGGGTTGACATTCAATATACGGTTTTGATAAAGAAATAATTTAGTGAGAAATCATTTATATAAGCTCATTCTTTATCATAACCATATATTGTATATCAACCCATCAACCCAGGCAACCCATATAAATTCTTTCTCTCTAAATTCATTCTTTATCATAACTATATAGCGTATGTCCACCCGTCAACCCAGGCAACCCATATTAATGCTTTCACTCTAAATTATTCTTTTATCATTACTATATACCGGATGTCATCCCGTCAACCCGGGCAACCCATGTGAATAATTTCTCTCTAAATTATTTCATTATTATAACTATATATCAGATGTCAACCAGTCAACCCAGGCAACCAATATAGCTGCTTTCTCTGTAAATTATTTCTTTATCATGGCCATATACTGCTATGTCAACCCAAATAGCAACCTAAATACATGCTTTCTCTCTATGATTCTTTATCATAACTATATACCGTATGTCAACTCGTCAATCCAGGCAACCCAAACACATGCTTTCTCACTACACTGATTTTTTATCATAACTATATATCGTACCTCATCCCGTCATCACAGGCAACCCATATAAATGCTTTCCCACTAAATTATTTCTTAATCATAACTATATAGGTTAAAGTGGTATTAACTTAACTTTTTTTAGGTTAAAACATATGGATGAACTATATTTAAATTAACATGATATTATAAATTTCATTCCCTGATACTCAAAGGTACTGTCCTGGTTTGGCTTTCATATAGCAAATTTCAAAACTCTGGCTAGAAATATTATGAATAGTAAACGTACCTGAAAGTCAAACTCTGCAGAGAGGATATTTAAAATGCAAAAAATAGATATGACAAATAAATTAGCTAAAACATTGATCAATTAAAACTTACAAAACCAAATGCAGTTTAATAGGCAGACTAACCTCGGTCCCATGCTGTAATTCAAATTTGTAAAAGTAGGCCCATGTGTCTCCAAGATCAGGGTCGATCTTTACTGTTCTATTCATCCAATCTCTTGTTTTGCCAATTTTTCTTTCGCTCAAGAACAACCTAGAGAGAAAGTTACCGAAAACATAAAAATCTTGTAATGTAATGTTTTTCTTTATTTTCTTATCTTATGTTTTCGAAAATACAACATAAATATTCTTGAAGCATGCTGATTAATTAGATTTGATAATAAATATTGTAGCTCACATTAATAAAATTTTATTTAAAGTAAAAATTAATTCCAGTTATTGAAATCAACAGCAAAATCAATAGCACAGTAAACAAAAATAGGGAGTTCCGAAAATTAGAAAGAGCATAAAAGATTTAAAAATAAAATTTCAGAAGCAAAATTAAACATACCAAAAAGCATAAAAGTAAATTATAGCAAATAGCGCAAACTATATTCGTGATGATCAATTTGTAACTTTTGTCGACTTTAAATGTCTTCAGAGTTTTGCATAATGATCTATTCTATGATTTTATGACGACAAATCTATAGTTCGCATAATGATTCAACTGAATCAATCGCATTAAAATCAATTCACACTCTTGGTGATTATTAACTTGAATTTACTTAAAAGTGACCAATATGCCCCCCCCTCTATTGTCGTAGATAAGACCAATACCTATATAAACAAATATTCACTTACTTTGAAACTGCAAGAAGCACGTGAGGGTCGTGTTCGCATTTTTTTAACGCATCGACACTTTTTGTTTTTCTCTGCGGTCTTGATTCCATGAAAATAGCCTCCGACCAAAGAAGACCAGACGAAGGACAATCCTGCATTGCTGTGAGAAAATGCAGAACCAATCGTTATAAGACGCCCAATTTACTTTTTTTGGAATTTAAAGTTCCCGTGCGGAAAATTTAAAACAATACTTTTTGTTACCAAGCTGATCGGGTTTTTCATAGTACTTTCTTGCTAGAACTTCCTTCACAACATTAACAGGGCAATCACATATATTCCTGACTTTCATTGCTCTACATTTATTCAGTAATTTGTAGTATACTTCTATTATTATCTATTTCATTGTTCCTCAGATCGTTAGAATAAAGTTTGCTGATTTTTTTCTTTTTCGAACTTGATATCCTTCATTTTGAACACTTCCAATACGAGAGTCTCCATTTCGAAGAGTTCGAACGCGAAATTCTTTATTTTGAAAACATCTAAATTTTAAACGGGCCTTGTATCGTGTTATACAAGGCTGCTATAAATATGTGGGACATTTGCGATTAGCCAATGAGAATGGTGGGAATCCTGTAATATCTCGTTTTTGAGAATTCAGCCAGGGAATAAAATATATTATCTGAACATTAAAGAGAATAAACGGACATAAATGGAGCTCATCTAAGAATAACTTCGATTTATACTCTATTGTAAAGCAACTAACCAATAATCCCGACAAAGGAACTTTTCAATTTGATTGGTTACCTATTTATAGATGTGGCACTAGCAACTTCAATATCGAGTGATTCTCTTTAATTAATCTCAAAACGACGTACCAATATGTGTTCTTTATCCTTATTCATTTCAATTTGATTAAACGTTTTATGATTAAAGGCAGGGACGCACATTTAAATTTTGCCTGGGGATTCTCTTTAATGTTTTAACAATAGAAACAAAAAGCACAATGCCGAAAATGATAAAAAATAATAATAATAAATAGAACAACCCTTAATCTGAAAATAACATTTAATGAAAATTTAACAGAGTGAGTAAAATCACAGTAAATATCATTGTGAATTCTTCTGCTTTGTTTGATTTGGACAATTCATGTTCTCAATAGCGAGGCTAGATACTTTGAGAGTGTTTATCCTGCAAGGGATGGATCGACCTTTTCAAAGGTATTAAAACTTTGGACAAACTCAATTAATAGGTTACTATTCTCATTGGTCATTCCGGCCCTGTAATCAAATTTGGTCTCGTTTTGATTATTCTCAGAGATCCCAATGGGCCTAAACATATATTTCCCGCGTTTGCAAGTCTCCGGAGAGTAGGCTTGGGTATTTAACTACAGATGCACTAGCCCAAGGTATAGACCTCACCAGTTCTGCGCACAGGCTAAGACGCATTCGACCTCTGCCATTTCAAGTAACAAGATGCTCAGCTGCGGTCGATCCTTTCACTTTGCTGTTGACACTAATCATCGCTGATTTTACCATCCATGGCCACGCACGCACGATGGGGGCATGCAGGGTTGGATTGGATTCAAAAACAAGCTCCAAATCGAAATGAACTTGAAGATAAATGCAGCTTTAATTTGATTATATTTATCATGTATGTACCGTCAACCGGGAATGCTAATGCCAACCAAAAAGTAAGAACAACGTGAGCTAACAGTTAGCATTTTTCCTTTTTCCAGCGAGCTAAAAGTCCAAAAAGATCAGCAGTTGCTTAGGCTGAGCTAAATAAATATCCTTTTACTAATTACTGTCAGTCTGTGATGTTATCGATGTGCAGTTAGATTTTATATTTTACCAAGTAGCTAGGGGCTATCATACAGTAAATTATTTATTAATGTTTGCCCAACTCTGTGCAAATCTCTAGTCAAAAACCTTTCACGCCAGTACGAATTATATATGTACTATAAATAAATGAATAATAATTTATTGCAACAAAGAGACGAATGGGTTTAATTGTTTCTGAGAAATAGCTAATTATTTTTAAAAATTGAAAATTTACAATTAATGAACATATGATTACCCCACGCCCCCCACGACATTCCACTTTATCTTAACTATGACAATGAACAATGTGAAGATACCAGGGGTGCAAAAGTTTAAGACAAGAAAATCAATATACCCTTTGCCATAAGAGATTTTGCAAAGTCTTTGTTACCGCAACGAGATTCTATACGTACTGCCTCCAGCCTAACAGAAGACAACAATTTGTTAAGCATTGTTTAGTTAGTGAACAATTGTTAACATTGATTCTGATGATGAAATTTTCTCTGTTACAATTTCTACAAGAAAAGAATTAAAGAATAGGGTTCTTTGTCGTCCTTCTCATCATCAAACTGCCAAACCATTGTTACATCCGTAACTAGTCACAACACAAGTAAAGACTTATATCAGTAAATTCTTTCAAAATTTTATCTGTAGCGACAAACTCGACAACTTTACCATGCAACGCTAGTTGCATTTTCTACAAGTACATTTTTCAAAATTTTTATCTGGTTGCAAATTTCTAGGTTGCAATGTCTACAAGTAAAGACTTATATCAGTAAAATCTTGTCTGAAGGGTCTGTCGGCATTTTCGGACGTTTTCCTTTAAAAGGAAATTGCATTAAGCTGCACTTGTGTGACGTCCACGTGAATTGCTTGACAACATGGTGGCCAAATTAGAAATCATATGTGCAACATAACAAATCTTTCTGCAGATGTTTGATAATTTTGAACAACCTGTGTCGCGGAGCACAACTATGACCAAACTAGAATACAATGCAACAATGTAAAATATAAAAACCTGCATAACAGTATTGTCTAGTAAAGTTATACTTAAAATTCTTCAATTTATTGTTATTGGCATGTCAGTTTTCTTCCAACAAAAAATCTCGTCTATCAATAACCATTTGTCAGACACCACATTTAAAATTTTTATTAAATTCCCGATCTCACTGAGCCGTGTCTAAAAGTATTAATGTTAAAATACTTGAATGCTTTTCCAAATTCAAATGAACGGGCGTTATGAACGGGCGCTTGCAAGAAAATGACAAAATAAATATTTTGAAACCGTAGACAATTGGCAAATAACAAAAACTGCCTACCACAACTCAGAATTATGCGGATTTCTGTGTCGTGCTTGCTCAAGAACAGAACGTGCCTTGGTCATATGACCTGAAACAAAGAAATTAGAAATCAGAAATTAATTATTATAATGGTACCGACGAATATTACTCAAATAAATTTGATTTCTTAAATATTATTCCTTAATATTGCTATTTAATAAATATTATAATTAACTTTAACAAAGAGAAAAAATTGTATTAACACAAACAGACAGTGAAATCATTTTCTCAAAATATGTCAACAGTTGCGCATAAATATAATTACTGTCATGAAATAAATTGAACCATCTGTTTGACAGAGATAAACAGTAGTGTACAATGTATCAATATTGAAGCTCAAAATGCCATTTTCCTGTTAATTCTAAATAAATCATACGTAAAACCATAAAATAGTTAAAAACGTTGCAAAACTAAAAATCCTAATCGTCATCTTCATTATAATTATATAATTACAATTTCCACGCTTTCAGGATTTCGTTATCGTTCGAGCGATTGTATTTTGCAATGACTCATCGTTGTGCTCAAGAAATTGTCACTGATGGAGACATTTACTTTTGCTGCAAGGATAGTCGGTGAGCTTCTTTGACCAATCAATAAATATTTATCAGAAATTTCGCCTGGTGTGGGTTTGTTGTTGTGGTTTACCGGGTGACAGGAAAACGATCTTTTCTTCTGCCCCAAAACTTAGTTTTAAGCAAAATTTTATGTACATAGAGTTTTTCTGTAATGGACGTTTTTATTATCTAATGAAGAAAAGGGCGTTTTCCGGTGGGGAAAGGGCGTGGTCTAAATATTTTCCAGAGCCAAGTGCTATGCGCCTACAGCGCAAGTGCATGTCCGCCTTCGGTGGGCTGGCTTCGCCACTGTATCTAGGCACTATCTTTTCTTAATTGAATCAAACATTTTAATTTCGTACTACTATCCCCAAGTTAAATCATCATTAAGTCACGAAGATCTTGACAACGATCTTCACATTTCCTATTGAACCATAACATGCAAGTTAATTTCAAGTTTAAGAAAAAAAGACGTGGCCTTGTTTTGACCAATATTAACTAGAACTCTCCTGGGTTATACCAGGTATTCCAAAAATATGGTAACGGGTTTAATTAAGGTTAGTGAGGATAGAGTTCAAATCGGTCAAAAATTATTTCTAAAGTATATAGTAAATTATTTCTAAAGTAGTATAATCAACTTAAAATAAGAATCTGGTTTGTTGATATTAGTCGTTTGAGGATTGAGATATTAACATTTAAAGTTTTTAATTTTGGTTCATGCTCTTAACGGATCGTGTTGTAGGATTTTCTGAATCACGGCGGTGTTCCAGACAACATAATTTGTTTTTGAAAACACTCCTGAACAATGATTCCAAAAAGAATCTTGAAAGTCAGCTGTCCACGGCATAATGCTGAAAAGAGAGATAGTGGCTGCATCCACAAATGACCGTTTAATTTTCAGTTTTCGGATTTCTTTCTGAGTGCGTTTTCAAGTACCATTAAATCCATTTCGTAAAACGAAGTCATTTAGGAGATCCAAAGATGCAGTTTAGATGAAAATTTTTACCTCTGGTTTGGAGTTGGAGGCAATATATGAACTTTCAGAACTAATTATTTCTCGATTCTCGATGCACAAATAACAACAAATAAGGTATCAACTTCTAAGTTGACTACCAAGAACTATTCTAAAAATCGTTTCGAATACATTTGAGTGAAACTCGCACCACTAGCTTTGATCAGAGCTGTTACCTTTTATTTGGGACACCAGGTAGAAGTAATTTAGCTCGTAGATGAAAGGTACAGCTATATGTCTTGCTGATATTTTTATGTCTTCGAAAAGAAACAATGTGGTCGAAAGGTACAGCTATATGTCAGTCTGATATTCCAGTTGAAGTCGCGTTTGAAAGGGATCTTAAATTCCCTAATCATGCAAGAAATGATGCGCATTAAATAATAATCTTGGCAGTTAAAGGCTTTTCTCAGCATGCTTTGCGCGGCGAAAATGCAAATCTCCGCCATTTTAGATGACGGCCGGAATTAGCTGCAACTACGCGCAAAACATAGTTGTCGAAGTAAAAAATCGTCGCAGTAAAAAAGAACCTTTTAAATGATAGTATTGACAATTATGAAATACAGAGCATCTTATTAAAACGTCCCTACTGACACCCATATTTATCAAAACCGTAACCAGTCAAATGCTTTAAGAAATAAAACTTTGGTAAACAAATACCTTACCTTGATTTTCGTCTAGTCTCGCTTGCAGTAACCATAAAGGTGTAGACGTAGGGCATTTCTTAACCTGTAAATAAACGACACAGAAACAATGTTGTGGTATTCATATTAAAATTAGATCAACAACATTGAAAAAGGTTTCATTACGTCAGTATCTTGTTTTGAGACAACAATAAAACTTTTGAAATACATTTTCTTAATCCTATTCTTATAAATATTCTTAACCAAAGGCGATACTAAGTTATTAACGGGTATGCATGTCTACAAAACCAGTCCGCTATGGTACTACTATAATCTAAATGGCAGCAAGGAACAATTCGCAAATAGACGTGATTTCCTCGACAATGTAATGCAATACTGTGACTTCATAGTTCAAACCATTCAAATGGAGAATTGCTATGAGAATCCTATTGCATGGCTGCTTATATCCAGGCCTTAGAAAGTTTTCAACAAGTCACTGTTTAAAGCATTCTGACCTTTTGTCTCGTGTAAAGTTTACTATTTTTGTATTTTGCGATAATTACATTTGCAATGTTTGATTTCTATTATAAAGTGTATTAATGACAACATGGTTGCTACGTATTTCCATGCTCCATGTAATATCTTGTTGTAATCTTCGTTTATTGCTGTAAATGTTTATCTGAATATGTATATATATATATAATATATAAATGCAAATCAAACTCACTTAACTCAAAACCTGCTGACTCAAACTCTTTGGAATATCCCAGAAAGAGAGCTTTTAGTATATCAATTTAGCTCTTAATAACTCGAGCACTTTACATAACTTTTAAATAAAAGTTCAAGTTAGCAAGATTCCCCTGTACTGAGAATTTCTGATTTCTTCGAGATAAATTACAGAAAATGCAAGGATATAATACTTAGATTGTCGACGACCAATATGGTTGACTCCCATTTCAGGTATATATACTATATCCATCGCAAGCAGTATGAATTTTTTGAGGGCAAGAGCACCGTAAAACTGTTAACTATGTACAGCTTAGTGTATATTCCACTGGTGGAAAATGTTCGCCAAAACAAATTAAAAATACATACATAAAAGAAACTGTTTGTTAAAATTATCGACTACATTACCATATAAAAGGAGAACTGAAATACCAAAATAATTTTTTGATATATAACGGAAGAGTGTTCCGAAACACCCAATCCAGCAGTTAAAATCATATGTGTCACTTCATTCCGTAGATATAAGCTTTTGAAGTAGAAAACGAGAGGATTCCG